>JAYXIM010018687.1:0-13724 GCA_037575425.1 Anastrepha fraterculus
TGTCAGATAAGTCGACTATTTTGGTGACTACTTCTTTGCATATTATCAGTATATAAGCCTCATGTTTCGTTGAAGAGGTGGTCTTTTAAATCTGATTGCAAAAGCCTATGTAATAAATAAAATAATAAAAATACTATGTAATTTATTGAAATAATCTGAATTAGCGACGAGCGCTGTTTTATTACCACTGTTCTCGTGTGATGTAATTTTTTTCATTTTTGTTTTGTATGAATCACTTTCTTTCAGCCCCTCCGCCTGACAGCTTCTGCAGATAGGATCGAAAGGAATATTGAGTCTGGCTGCATGATTCCCTACCTTCCAGGTAACAGGTAATTCGTCCTCTGCATGTTTTACCACGGTCATGTTATTCTTGTTTTATTGCATGTAGTTAATTGCTTCCACCTTCTTTCGGCTAAAGCATAGTAGTGTAATGCAATGGGTGTTTTTATTGTATTGAATGGGGTAGCAACTGCCACCGCATCTGCTATGTATAGTATCGAACCTTTTCTTGCTAGCTCGTCTGTTATTTCATAACCTGCCATGTTCCTATGGCCGAGGACCCATATCAGAATAATTTGAAGCCAATGACAAAGCAACTCTAGTTCCTCACTACACTGTAAAGCTAGTTTGGATCAAATTGAATTGGAATGTAAGGCCCTGTTAGCTGCTTGACTGTGTGAAAAGATAGTTACTCTTGCACCAATTTCTTTGTAGTGTTTCAGTGAATTGCGAGTTTCCCTGATTGCGAATAGTTCTGCCTGGGACACTATGGCGCAGTCAGAAAGTCGAATTGGTTTGGATAATTTGAGCAGTTCCGAATAGTTCCACAGTTCCCCACCACAATTCATCTTAGAACCGTGAGTATAGATTTCGACATCGAATCAACCAATCTCTTTCCCTTTACTCCATTAGGCACTCGGTGGAAAACGTACCGTAAAGTCTTTCTTGAAGTCGAGGTCGGGGATTGTGAAGTATTAATTCAAAAATCTATTCTGTGTTTGCTTCTTTTAAACTTTATGGTCAAACCAAAAAAGAATTTCATTCTTATGTGAATAGTTTTTATATTTATACGATTTTTTTTTTATTTTTATCCTAAAGTTTTGGGAAGAAAAAAATCTCGAAAACCGCTTTGTTATTGCAATATCAATCGAACACTTTTATATTTGTGCCAAACAATAATATTTCTTTTTAGTTGTAAAGAAATTGAAATCGTTTATTTTTTTATGAAAAAATCAGCTTTCAAAAACCACCTTTAATTTGAAAGATAATTTTTTGATCGGTTAACGGGTTCTCTAAATACTATACATTTCTATGATGTACTGATCTTTTCCTCTTTCATACTTTTTCTTTGGTTATACCTCGAAATCTACTAGACAGAAAAATAAATTATGTGGCCTTTCGGACTTTGCGATTCATTTTACATGCGAGTTCGATGATTTGAATTATTTGTAAGCCAAGATAATTTTAAGTAGATACTATGTAGGTGTAGCCCCAATTCGGGAGCATTTCAGCAGCATGTCAGCAGCGCCACTCAAAATTCAGATCGCGATTGCTACTCTGAAATTATATTCTATCCAGCCATTTAATTCTCACACTAAAGATATCTTTCGGTTTTTGGACCTCTGAGTGAAATACATACGAAGCTTTTTGTGCTACTAATCGCAGCATAATCTTCAGTACAGTTTGCATGACATTCTGATTGGGATTTGAATATAATTTGGCCAGAGAATTGAGCTATTAGCGCTCTGCTCATAGAATTTTTGCATTTGATATATTTGTGAATTCGTGCTCGTCTCGGGCATTCAGCTGAGAATAGCGATAACGCGGCTAAAGAACAACAAAGACGCGGGAGCCGACGATCTGCCGGCTGAGCTATTCAAACATGGCGGCGAGGAGCTGGTAAGGTGCATGCATCAGCTTCTATGCAAAATTGGGTCGGCTGAAAGCATGCCTGCCGATTGGAATTTAAGTGTACTCTGTCTAATCCATAAGAAGGGCGCTCCTGCAATTTGTGCCAATTACCGCGGTCTTAAAAAAAAAAAATAATAATTGGCGCGTACACTTCTGTTAGGTGTTTGGCCGAGCTCCTCCTCCTATTTGTGGTGTGCGTCTTGATGTTGCTCCAAAAATGGAGGGACCTACAGTTTTAAGCCGACTCCGAACGGCAGATACTTTTATGAGGAGCTTTTTCATGGCAGAAATACACTCGGAGGTTTGCCATTGCCTGCCGAGGGGCGGCCGCTATCAGAAAAATGTTTTTATTAATTTTGCTTTCACCGAGATTCGAACCAACGACCTCTCTGTGAATTCCGAAATGGTAATCACGCACAAACCCATTCGGCTACCGCGGGCTTAGTCTTCTAAATATCGTCTGTGAAAGGCTGAAGCCTACCGTCAACAAACTGATTGGACCTTATCAGTGTGGTTTTAGACCTGGAAAGTCTAGCATCGACCAAATATTTACAATACGCCAAATCTTGGAAAAGACCCACGAAAGGAGAACCGACACACACCATCTTTTCGTCGATTTCAAAGCTGCATTCGACAGTACGAAAAGGAGTTATCTGTATGCCGCGATGTCTGAATTTGGAATGCCCGTAAAACTAATACGGCTTTGCAAGATGACATCATCGGCCTTAACAGCCGCGCTGTTAGTTCTGCCATCTCCAAAGCGAATGGGTCTGGTGGCGAACGAGGACAAAACGAAGTACCTTCTGTGTCAAACAAACAGTCGGCGCACTGGCGAATCGCACCCACGTCACTGTTGACAGTTATTATTTCGAGGCTGCAAAAAAGACTTCGTATATTTAGGAACCAGCATTAACACCGATAACAATGTCAGCCTTGAAATCCAACGTACAATCGCTCTTGCCAAGAAGTGCTTCCTTTGGACTAAGTAGGCAACTGAGCAGTAAAGCCCTCTCTCGCCGAACAAAACTAACACTCTACAAGGCTCTCATCTTGCCCGTCCTAACGTATGGCGCAGAAGCTTGGACTTGACAACATCTGATGAGGCGACGCTTGGAGAGTTTGAGAGAAAGATTTTGCGTAAGACTTTTGGACCCTTGCACGTTGACAACGAATGTCGCAGGCGATGGAACGATTAGCTGTATGAGCTTTACGACGACATAGACATAACACAGCGAATAAAAATCCAGTGGCTACGTTGGCTAAGTCATGTCGTCCGAATGGATACAAACGCTCCGGCTCTGAAAGAATTCGATGCGGTACCAGCTGATGGAAGAGGAAGACCTCCTCTGCGTTGGAAAGATTAGGTGGAGAAGGACTTGGTTTCACTTGGTGTGTCCAATTGGCGCCGGTTAGCACGATAAAGAAACGACTGGCACGCTTTGTTAAACTCGGCCAAAATCGCGTAAGCGGTTATCGCGCCTATTAAGAAGAAGAAGAAGAGTTATCGATTTCCATCGCCAACAGCTGACTCTTCTAGCCAACCGATTGCCATATATCCTGCTCTCTGCCAAACCATATGAAACGACAATTTAGCACCCGACCAGGCGATTTTAGGTGGAACAGCATCAATGAATTTTTCGAGAGGTGGCAAGAGGATGTAAACAGCAATGGCGAATATTCAATTGATTAACTTATTGGTACAGTGGCTCAATAAAAAACTCGGACATACTTGGCATGCAGCTTCAAATTCAAAATTTTTGTAAGAAATGCAAGTTAAATATTTTTATTTTTATATTTTTCTATTGGGTATTCAAATAGGATTCTAAAAATAGTAATAATAATTTACAAATCCATTACCTCTGTATTATAAAAAATGTATCATGCAGCAAAATTGGTGTCAAAAACGAAGTCGGATTATTATTGCGAATGTTTGGCACTTTAAAACGATCAATCACACAATTAGTTTTCTCTCGGTAGAGCAGTGCAAAGAAAGAACCAAACGTAATAAAATAAAATAAAATTTAAGTAGTGTTTTGTTGAATAAAAGTCCAAATTATAAGCAAGGGTAGTTAGCGTGGTCAGAGCTCAATTGAAGTCAGAGTCATCATGAAAAGCGTAAAACCGTTTTAGAAATCGCAAAAATAGTGGAACGGGGTCTGCTCGACTATATACGACGTGATAGAATGTTCCAAAGAAACAAAATCCGTTGAACGTAAGAAGAAATCGGTACGGCCAAAACTGTTTTTGGATGCAGATGAACGGTGGATTGTGCAACAAATTAAGAAAAATCCAAATTTAAGCGCTCCTATGCTCTCAACAGAAGTTTCCTAACACCTTAATATTAACTTGAACCCCGAAAGTATACGTATAGTGTTGCAAAAGAATAATTATAATGGAAGAGATGGAAAAAAGCTTTCATCAACGAGAATAACCGGCACAAGAGAATAAAATTTGCAAAGCGTCATGGGGATAAGGATTTCGAGTGCTGGAAGCACCTTTTATTTGCAAGTTATTAAAGCTAGTTTAACTTATTTAGTTCAGATGGACAATCATTGAAGAGTTTCTGGAAAAAACCTTACGTCCGACAGTTAAACATAGGGGTGGGTGGGTAATGGTTTGGTGTTGTATGTCCGCTACTGGTAGTGAAAATTTGTACTTTATTAATGACAATACAGACCACAAACCATACCTAACAATTATGAAAGAAAATTTGGTCCAAAGTGCTGAAAAGTTAGGAATTAGGAACAATTTCCAGTACTATCAAGACAACGATCCCAAGCATAAGGCACTTGATGCCCGTCTATGGCTTACATACAACTGCCCTGAAGTATTTGAAACACTTCCACAATCTCGAGGCATCAATGTAATTGATCATCTGCGGACTCATTTAGAAAGCCAACTTAAAAAATATGTTATTAGGAACAAGAAAGGCCTAGAAGATGATATTAAAGAAGAGTGGAGAAAATATATCATTTGACATGCAAGAAGCTGGTCGAATCCATGCCAAGAATACTGAACGCTTTGAGAAAAATAAAGGCTTCCGACTAAATATTAGAAATAATGGTTTTTCTTAAATATTACTTGCCTAACTCTTCTTTGTATAAATGTCCGAGTTCTTTTTTGCCATGTATTTTGCTATGTTTTTTTGTTTGCATTTTCTATGTACGAATGGGTTGGATTTCTTTATGCTTTTTGTAGTTTTGAAAAATATGCTTGAAGAACGAAAGTGAATATTACACATAAACGCATTAGATTTGCATTTAAAATATGAATATATTTTTTATTTAAAACCATATCTCTGATTAGTATGCAAAACGAAAACAAAAAATGTTACCACCTGGGAAAATGTAGCAAAGTAGAAACGCAGCAAAATTAATACACCAGCCGAGATGAGACTAATGCCCGAATTCTGTAAGCAGTCTCAAGTCACAAAAAGAGTCACTAATTTATAATCTCAATTTTAGTGACTTGAGATGAGATTTGCTTACAGAATTCGGGCATAAGAGCATTCGAACAAAATTTTATTGACACACATAATTGTTTTTTATTCCAATAATTTCAAACAAAAATAGTCATATTTTATGGAGATACTTTGTATATTATAAAACGTGTTTTAGAAAAAATAAAAGTTACATTTGACCGACCACAAAAGTCTCTCTGGTTTTGCAAAACAATGTACGTTAAAACCCTTTCAAATTATCTTTAAGCATTTGCATGCGTGACTTCTTTTTTTAACCGCTACTATTAATAATATTTGCCATTTGTGTAAATAGTTGTTGTAGTTTTTTCACTGCGCATTGCGGCGATACATTTGCACATTTTTCTTCTCCATTTTGAAATTCTGAAGCCATCCGCTTCTCGCAAATTGTATAACTCCCTGCGTTACAGGCAACATCATTCATGTAAAATATCTTATTTACAGCCACGAGTTGAACACAATCCTCAGCGTTTTTTAAACCATTTGGTTCTCCACCTGCCCATCTGGCATAAGACATGGGACGTCCCGTGCTAAGTGACATAAATTTACCTTCCGCTACAAAATCGTTGCCACTAGTCCAAAATCGTTTGTCAGTATGACCATTCGTGGTTAAGTAGGAGGACAAATAATCCATTTCAACCACCGATTCGATTGTAGCCAAATCACTGTTATAGGTGCGGCACAGATGTACAGCCTCTATCCAACTGATCTAAAATAAGTTGTTCATGTTTAGTGGATTGTTAAATGGGTTTTAGGGCTCGAAAGTTAAATTACAAAAAAGCTATATAAGTTTAAGGAGTTTATACCTGTACGCCAGTATTTATAAAATAATGTTTGCCACCAATTTGTATAAAAGGATTTGTGTCCGTAGCGCACTCTGAAAGGTAGCAAAAAAAATATAAATACTAATGCATTCAATTACGTTTCATTTACTCACCATCGGAATTGGAAAAAACGCCCGTAATGAATAAAAGCAAAAGAAAATGAATACAGCTCATTTTCGTTATGATTACTTTACTTATTCAAGCTGCTTTGGTTAGCAAGTGCTGGCCGGCAACTAGTAGGCGAATACTGAAATTTATTATAAAATGCGCGAACGCGTCATTGTTTTCACAAACGATTTTAAGTATTTACTTTGTATCAAATTTCAGACGTGCTTATTTATGATTCCTTATTCGTTTGCATACTTATGTATGTATGTACATTAGACTGGCCGTAACTTTTTATTTGTGGAAATCCATAAATTTTCGGGTCTTGAAACATGAGGTTAGGAGTAATGAAAAACGGTGTAATTTTTTGACCCGATCCGATGATGCCTAACCGTGCCCATTTGATCCCAAAGTATGGACAATTTCAAAAAATCACAATTGTTGCAAAATTTGTTTTTGTTTCCAATTTGTATAATTTAATTTACTTTAATATGTATATACTTAATATATATATAATTTAACTTTATTTATATAATTTATTTTAATTTAATAAAATTTTAGTTAAAAATTAGATTGTCTATTTAATGAGAGATGTTTTGGTGTAAGACGGATACAATTGCCTGTAGTGCTCAACAACTTGCAGTAAGTACTGTTTGTCTTCTTCATTATAAGAAAGCGATCTGTTGTAGTCTGTGATCAATTTCAATGCTCTCTCTGCAGCGTTATTAACTACAGACAAATGCTGACAAATTCGTTTTCCCGCTATATAGTCTTCACTTTCTTGCCACGTTGAAGGATCTGATTCCAAAAAACTTGTTTCAATTCCTAAGCGGGTAAAGAATGTTTTAGTTCTTGATGAAATAAAATCATTTATATTCTTCCTGCCGTCAAGCGTTATTTCTGACATTGTTGCAACAACTCTCTTTGGAACAGCATCTTCCTTCTGGTTATCGCTAGTAATTGCTTCCACCATTTTTCGCTTAATATGTGAAGGAATTTGATCATCAAAAAATGAAAGGATTTTTAATTTTATGTAAAAAGGCATTGGATACATTCTTATCGAAATATACAATCACATCTTGAATGAGCTTAAGGTCATTTTGTGGAGCAGCTATTGGATCCACACAACGAAACCAATATGGAACGTAGATGCAGGTTAAAAAAATACAAACGCTTCTTAGACTCTTTATCTCTGAAGTCGTTAACACGAATTGCTCGCGAAACAGAAACATTTGGTAGCAATATAGGCACTTCGACATAAACCTTGCGTGTGATGTTGCACCAGGTGACCATACTTGTGAAAAATTTGGTACGTCTTCCCCAACAAAGAGCAACGATAGTTGTAGTAATTCTTTATAATCCGCACGAGTGTGGTGACTATTTAATGCAGTTAGACAAAAATTCTTAAATATTTCCACTTCAGCTATTGTAAAGACTTTCCGAACTTCATTTTCCGATATTCCACTTTTGAATGACTTAGAAATAATGTTTATCCAGCTGTTAGAGAAACGATTGAATAAGGGAACTTCCGGTGCTGATGATTTGCCAAAATTTAGTTCGAACACTGCTTTGACTAGCAACTCACTAACATGGTGAGGACAGGGACAGAAAAGTAGATTTCGGCCCAACCTTTTTTAAGCATGAACGCTGCTCCATTATTAACTCCCGTTCCATTAACATTTTGCATGGTATTTATGAAGGCAGCAACCGTTGCACTCACCAAATGCATGGCATCTTTCGTTGAGAGGTTACATTTGTCCATGCATGCAAGCATTCTATCATCAATAAAATTAATTTTTCCCCGATTTCCCTTTTTCGGTAGTAAATTAATGTTACTTCCGTCTGTATCTTCGCCTTCATTCATATATTTTGCTGCATTTTCTTCGCCAGCTGAAATATCCTTTTCAGCATCCTCGGTATCAGAGACTTCAAGAGCATAATTAGCTTCTAATGGGATCAAATATTAAAAAAAAGAGCCAGTAAAGCTTAACTTTAATAAACTTACTATGAACTAAATGCTTTTCAACGCGCTTTCTTTCTTCTTCCATTCGTTGCTTTTTGCGTTTTTCTTTTCTTGTGAGTACAGTATCGGCACCATACATACTACCTGGACGCCCTCTAATTCTTTGGAGCAAAAGAAAGTCTTTATCTTCCTGCATTTTCATTATACCTAGGGCATCCATGGCTGCAATGTCAAATATGAAGTTTTCAATTTTATCCTTAACCCTTTCGGTACATCTTTTTATTGCGCCATCCAAAAAATCCAAATTTTTGTCTGAGTATTTATTTTAGGACCAATAACAATACAAATAATTTTTTTTTTTTTTTTTTTTGTTAAGTGATTTTTTTTTAATGTTGCCATATGGCAACAAATGTTGTGTATTCCGTTCAATCGCAAATAAACTTCTTCTGCAATCCAATGCAAGTTAACACCTTACGAGAAATTTGTTGCCATATGGCAACAAGCTTAGTTTTAAAAGTTAGCACAGCTTTTAAAGCTGCTAGCAAAAAAATATTTATATGCCAAATGACAGATTGAACATTTTTCTATATACTTTATTCAAAAATTGTTGAAAACATTTGCCCAAAATGCCTCAAAAATGTAAAAATGCAAAATACAAATTTCAGAGTGAAGTGCTATATGCCAGAAGGCTTTCTTTAAAAATGTTGTATTACCGATAGATAATGGGCGGTTATTATTTATTTTATTTCTGTTTAACCATTAAACTTCAATTTTTGAAAATATGTAACAGAAAAGTTCATATTTTTTACAAGAGAGTGTTGACGGCCTTTTAAAGTTTACTGTTGCCATATGGCAACAATATCGCGAAAGGGTTAAGCTCTGCTTCATTTTTACGACACTTCTCGTTAGGAGTCTTGGAATGTTTTTGTAAATTTCTCCATTCCTCGTAAAGATTTTTAAGTTTTTTAATACAATTTTTTTCTTGCGCCGTGGGAATTTTAGCTTTTTCCCAAAATTCAATGGTGACACCAATCGTGTATTTCATACTGCTTTCCAAAGTCAAGTTTTCGTACCTCATTTTGTAAAACAATAATTGGAGCACCTGTTTCATTGATGACAACTTGGCCCCCAAAATAACACTTTCACATTCACCCACAAGAAATATTTTTTGCTCAGAACATAATCTTTTTTTCGGAATGCCTGATAATGATTTTGAACTCATTTTTTCACTAACTTATTAATTTTGTACTATTAAACGCATAAGACAACTGAAACTGAATAAAAATTCAATGCCGTAGCCTACCAATTCAAATATCGAGAAAAAAATGCACACTGAATAAGAATGCAATGTCAAAGCCTACTAATTCAAATGTCGAGAATTGTTTAGTGATCACCAAACTGTTGATTATGAAACAAATTTTTATTTTTATTATTATAGTGAAGTGTGAAAAATTATTTAAAAAGTACCTTTGCATAAAATTTAAAAATAATTATTTCATTTAGCAGCTGGCTCAACACACCGTTCATAAAACACAATTTCTATTACTCAACTGACGGTGACATATTTTCCACGTATCACTAATCAGTTATGTGTGCTGAAAGCGCCTTTTGTCAGGTGGATTTCGCGTTATAAATTGGGCCATAGCGCAATAAAGTAAACAAGATCATTAATTAAAATCGCATCACATTAATAAATATAAGATTCGATAAAAAAAATTGGAAACGAAAAAAAAATTAGTAAAAATTGTGATTTTTTCAAATTTTCCATACTTTGGGATCAAATGGGCATGGTTAGACATCAATTGATCGGGCTGAAAAAATATACCGTTCTTTATTGCATCTAACCTCATGTTTTATGACCCGAAAACTTTTGGATTTTCAATTTTTATTTTTCTCCATACAAGCTGCGGCCAGTCTAATGTACATATATGTTCTTGAACGTAAATTAGGATGAGTTCGTATCAGTGATGGTAAATGATTTTTTGAAAAATCCCTACACAGCCCTAAAAATTCCCTACTTTTCCCTACGCTTACAAAAAATTTTCCCTACATTTTTTCTCCTGTGTTTACACTATAATGAGGCACATGTAACGTCAAAATTGAATTATTTGCTTAAGTTTTGGACTTGCTATTTTTGGTGCTATTTTGACACTTTATAATAACAACAAATTTTATTTCAAATATATTCAAGAACACATATTTATTATATTATAAACACAAATATAAAGAAAAATTCAGCAAAAAGACTAAAAATTAGACTTTTTCATTACATTCAGTTCTGTTTAAAGCAAGGAGGAGGGTTTATTTTTTCAAAATCCGGCACGGTTTCTTTTAAGAGTGGGATTAAATGGTTAGCGTTGCCGCTTTTAAAAGTATTCTGCCATAAAGAAAAAAAGTCTGGCATAAAACCTTAGTGCGGATTTTTATTTTAAATGAACTTTTCTAATTTGTCCCGTTATTTCAAATTTTTTTCTGTCCTTCTTGATAATTCCTTACATTTACAGAATTTAACAAAATCTGTCCTTCTTTTCCCTACACCCACATTTTTCGACAAAAATCCCTACATGTTGGTAATTTTCCCTACATTTACCATCACTGGTTCATATAGGTACATATCTAAATTAAGGTGGGTCAATTTTATTTCGTCACATACTTATATTATATAATATAAATCAGGCTAAAACTTACAAAGAACCAGAACGAATTAAGTTCTACACTATTTGAAAAATTTATTTTTAAAAAAAGTTTTTAATATAATGCGAGAATTTTTTAAACATATGTTTTTTTTACAATTGGCAACATATTTACAATTATTTTGGTATTATATCCCTTTTTGCTTTCAAGAGGATATGTTTATTCCTCTACTTCCCACTTTCATTGCCACAATTTCCTCTCAATTTTCGTATTAATCAAACGAAACGGATTTTATGGTTGTGCTTTAATATACTTTTTTCTTAGAATTTTATGTAAAATCCGAATTTACTAGGAACGGTATGGAGAAAAATCGTTCCATACCAATTTATTATATTCCCATTACAGTCCGGAGTGGCCCATTGCCTCCTCTCAACAGCCCGCTTTCGCTCTATGTTGTGAGATCCTCATCTTTCATATACATATCGTCTGCTACGTCTTGCAACCATCGTCACCTTTGCCGGCTTCTCCTTGTTGCTCCTTCAGGATTTGCACCAAAAACTTTTTTGGCCGCTCTTTCGGTGCTCATTCCTAGGACGTTTCCATACCAACGTAATCTTATCGTCTCATCTGCATTATACATTTTTCGCGATTCATATCCTTCAATCAAATATGGTACCTTTTCGGTAAAACTTTTGACATCATCTTGATGGATGATGCACTAAAGTCGTACGACGATTGAGTCTCACTAAAATTTCTTTAGCTTTGTTCCTTATAAGTATGCCTGACAAAGGAATGACTTTATTTTGTGCCTTCACAAACCACTCGCAGCACAATTTATCAATATTAAGATCTTTGCGCTTTAGCAGGCCCCTTTTTTCTACAGATTGACATCAGTGTTCCACACACGTAAAATTTGGTCTTTGTTTTTGATGATGCAAGCAGCTTGAGTTTTGCTGATCTTGCATTTCTTTGCCAACTCGTGTTCACTAAGTTTTTCATTTTTATGAATTTCAATGTCATTAACTTTTTCTTTCAAACCCAGCACTGCTTAAGAAGCAAACTGTTTATAATATAATACAGGGTAGGCCATTTAAAGCGGGCCCATTTGTTTCTGAAAAAAACATTGAAAAAAACATTTTTTTTTTGTGTTGATATGAAAAATCATTTATTTTGATTCAAGGAGATTTGTTCCAGCTAGTTTTTGAAAATGATATCCTTCAAATGTTTGCCTCTGGCCTTGATGGCCAAATGTGTCCTTTTTTCGGCGTTTTCCATCGTTTTGGCCAATATTTCGGCCGGTATGGCGGCGATTTCGCGTCGGATATTGTTTTTTAGTTGAGTTAGAGTCCTTGGCTTGTTGATGTATACCTTGGATTTCAGATAACCCCACAAATAATAGTCCGGTGGAGTCTAATCTGGTGATCTCGGTGGCCACGGAAAATCACCATTTTTCGAAATCAACCTTCCAGGGAACAATGGCTTCAAAAAATCGATTGTAGCGCGTGAAGTGTGGCATGTAGCCCCGTCCTGTACGGAAACATTTTCAAATCGATGCGAATTATGCGCCTGAGTGTTGTCCTGGCGATGCCTAATTCCTGAGAACGACGATAACTCGATGTTCGCGGAGCCTCCTCAACACTGGCTCGTACAGCCTCGATATTTTCAGCAGAACGTCGTGTACGTTGTCTGGATGCGTGGCTGCTATTGCTGAGACTACCGTGGTTAATAAATTTTGCGTATAAACGCTGTAAAGTGCTTTTGGATGGCGCACTTTTAACTTTATTTTTTTTTTAAACGCACGTTGAGTTTTCACAATTGAGAAGTTATTTTGGATGTAAAGCTAAATTATTTCAGCGCGTTCTTTTGGAGTGTACTGCTCCATGGTAAAAATTGTCTTGGACTGACGCTTCCAACGCGCTATGTCATTAGTCGATCTGACGTTCCTGTCAAAAGTTATAGGGTTGCCAGATGGGCCCGCTTTAAATGGCCTACCCTGTATATGGTATTTATTTGAGCATGAAAAGAAGAAAGGAAAAGATCCGATCAATTTGGGTGCATGACTGCTTCATGACAAATGAGAAAAATCGTCCACTTCACCGCACACACGCAACCGATTGCAAGTTGACAACATTTTTTATCAATTTTCGATCGGTTTGCCAACTGTGCCACACACGCATCAATCTGTTAAAATTTCAAACGATTGTTTGAATTTGTTTTCCGTCTGTGTGCAGCATTAGGTATTGCGGTTCACGTATGCATACAATAAGAAACTACGTGTATATGTATGTAAATACATATTTATGTTTTTACTGCATTAAAAACAAGTTCTTCCTATTTTGGGGATTCCCCTCTATACATACAAGTGTTATTGAATAAGCAACAGCTGTACGAATATGGTAGAGAGTAAACGTAAGAACAATGTTGTAGGCTATCCGGTTATGGGGAATTAAAATACCCTTTGGAGTGGAAAAGAAGTGTCCGCGTCCTGTTATAAGAAGGTTGCCCGCTCAAAAAGTACTGAAAAAACTATCCGTTTCCGGGAGCACACTGTAATTAATATTTAAATAAAATATTAAATAATATATATTCAAGTAATAATAACTTGTGGCGACATCGTTTGGAAAATGTTTGAACTCGTTATAGTTACTAGTACCAGTACATATGGCATTTGGTTGTAAAAAAATTTAGTTACTGCTTTACTTTTTCGAGAGAGTGCGTGATTTCACTCAAAATAAAAAGTAATCGTCTGCGAAAGCCATTGAAATTAAATTAGAGACACAGTTGCGGACAACTCTGTATCGCATTTTTT
>JAYXIM010018690.1:0-17371 GCA_037575425.1 Anastrepha fraterculus
GCCAATTATTTATATAAACATAAATTGTAATATACGAGGGGTGCCCTTTTTATTTTGCGCTTAATAAAGCAAACAGTAAAATAATAATGAAAGTGGCTTTATTGTTTTTCAAAATATTCTCCTTTCAAGTCAATACGAGAAGTGAAGAACGAGCAAGTCGTGCATTGAATTCGCAAGTCATTTGCATTCGTAAGTCATACTGCATTCGCTTGAAACAATTTTCAAGGCACATTTGCCACTCAGAATTATATATCCCCAAAACGAGCTGTTTAAAGGCTTCAACAGCTTCTTCAGACGTTGAAAGGCGTTAACCCCGTTTGAACAAAAAGAAATCATTAGGTGCCAAATCAGGACTGTAAGGTGGATGACACATTAATTCGATATTCTGAGTGCTCAAAAACTCGCTTGTCTGAGCCAATACGTGGCAGTTGGTTTTCCTTAGTTCTCCGAAAACTTTTGGCAAAAAAATGACTGTGTACCCCTCAGGATTGGCGATTTGAAGCCGCTCTAGTGCTGCCGTTGCAACATGACTTTATTTTCCGAAGATAGTTGCATTCACCTCGTCTTGGAATACCCAAACTGTCGATATCTCTTTTGTTGGCGGCTCATAAGCTTAGATCCAAGATTGGCCACCTATTATGATATCATAGACGTGCTTTGAACCACCGAGGTTGAATTTCTTTCAATTTAAAAGTTATGTGGTATCCAACAAGGACAAATCTTTTGGAGGATGAAATGTTCATGAAATATTGAATGTATACTAATGCCATAGAGGCATCGCGATGTGTCATATGAAAAACTTGTGTTATCAATTGACGCACATCATTGTTTCTAGCATAACAACCGAAAAGCTACTCCTGGCATTCCTTATTTAATTCGAAATATCCGGAGCAGGAGGATGGATAGGATGGATTTGAGTAAGTCGGCAGCTCATTAATGAAGGCTCAAACACTTAAGTATGGAAGCGCACTATACTTAGGACCTTAAAAGTAGCACAAGATGAATGGATGAAAAACGGGGAGAGGCTAACTAATTTAGGAATATAAGAAGCTTTTCGAGAGGTAGAAAATGTAGTTGACGCATTGTTAGTACGAGACCATATAACCTCAAAATACGTCTTTTTGGTCTAGCGAATGCTAAGTAAAGTGCACTAAATAATCATCGTCTTCTGGGTAATGAACACATATTCGGTTGTCGGTATCCATATCTGAGCCATACGCCTTCACGAAATTCATACCGCTGAGATCGTAGGTCTTATTGAAACTCCTTGCGCCAGCTTTTTCAGTGGCTAAGTGTGGTGCTTCAACGTTAAAAGTCGAAGTATGTTAATCAATACGGCCTAAGTGCGTTAGTTTAAAGCCCGACTGCCACTTCTACCCACCCACCTAATCACTGCACTTCTGTCTCAATAATCCATGTCGAAAATAGTAATAAATCAAAGCGTGAAAGTTTTCACGAGTTAATTCCATCTTTTGGGTGATACGAGTATGAACTTTTCAACTCACTGAAAAATTAACAAACGAAGTTCGTAAACGAAAATGTTATATGTAAGTTTATGGTAAAAAATACCAAAATTTCGATAAAAATATCGAATTACTGCTAATCACAACTAGCAAAAAATAAAAAGAAACCCGCGTCTTTTAGTTATATTAAGAAGTAAAATCAATCTCAGAAGATTTATAAATCTATTGAATTCCATCAGAGTTCTCGTGTCGGGTGCATTTCAAACATGAAAGGTTTGCTATGAAACCAATACGGTAAAAATCAAATTAACAAAAAGCTCTAGGAGGAATGCTTAGTTAAATCTAGGAAGCAAGGATTTCTATTTAATAAGAAAGCAACTGGAAAAGTACTAGCGAATGAGGGCACGAAAACGAAGGCGACGTAGAGCAACGCCAATGAAAAATACATATTCCACATTTGATGGAACAAATTGCATCTAGAGCAACTAAAGAGTAAAACGACCTGAAAATTCCTTACAAATAACGCCCGAGTCTAAGCAAAATAATAGAAACATAAATTCACATAATTGCAATAATTGGCATCAATCAATTCGCCATTATTCAAATAATAACAAATACCTGCATAGGTCACTTTCCATTAGACTCGGTGCCAGTTTGAATGTCAATAAAAGCAAAACGCAGAAATGTGGTTGGGCAATCAACCAAACTTGCTTCTGTTCTACATGCACGGGCTTACAATTACTCCATTCCATTCAACCTCCGATTGTTACGTCTATGTCTAATATGTTTGTATACTTGTCTTGTTGCTAATACATTTTAATTAACTTGACGCATCAGAGGCATTGCAACATGTTGATGCCTCCATTTGCAAGCCAATGTGGATGACAAGCCGCAAGCGAACATTGTCGGTCTCAGGTAGAAATTACGTTGGCAACTTAAGGATTGGAAAATATTGATTTGATGAAAACAGGTGTATTTTTAAAAATGATTTAAATGATGAAATTATGGATCTTTTTAGTTCAGTCAGTAATTTTTACGCGGAGTACATAAAAACTCGCAACAGAATTATCTGACAGAAAAAAAGTCAAAATGCATTTTTTAAATAAAATTTTTTTCCGAGGCATTCCTGGTGTGATTTACTTCGGACTTTTAAATTTTTCGTAGCACTTTGAAGCCAAAAAAACGATTTTTGTTAACCAACGGAGAAACGAAGTTTTGCTAAAAAAATAGCGAAAAATATATTTATTTTTTTTTTACAATAGTTTGTTATTGTAATAGTAAAAATTAGTAAAAAAGTTGAAATGAAGATATACCCTTATACCCTTCTTGGTTTGGCCGAGCTACTCTTCTTATTTGTAGTGCGCGTTTTGATGATTCCCATAAATGAATTGACCTACAGTTTTACGCAGATAGTTTTTTATGAGGAGCTTTTTCATTACACTCGGCGGCTTGCCATCGTCTGCCCAGGAACGACTGCCATTAGAAAAAATTGTTTCTATCAAATAGTGTTTCGTGCACGTGGTTTCGAATCTGTGTACTTCCGAATGGCAGTCACGCAACAACCCATTCGGCTACGGTAACAGCTCATAGGAATATTTGGTGAATTCAGTGGAGAATCTCAAACTGATTCGTTCAGTAGATTTTGAATTATGGCCTCCACTGACTTCTAAGATTAAAATGTTTTAGTAAAACGTTTTGGAGCGCCACACAACCATCGAGCTGGTATAGAAACTCGGCCTGAAGCAACGGACGTTCAAATGCTCCCAACTTCCTTAAGTGTGCTTCGATCAACCTAAAATTTTTAATGCCAGGCATTCATTTAATAATAAAATAAATAAATCAAAAAAAAAACAATGAGTCTAAAAACCTTAACCACCCCTCAACACTCGAAGAAACATTTTCATTGATAGCCAAACGGCCATAAAGCAATTATGCGCCTTTGGATTAACTCGAAATGTGTTCAACAATGCAAAACCAAAATTATGCTATTGACTTGAAATACCAAAACTGCAAACTTTATCTTATCACTGTCTAGGAAAGACTGCAAAATATTGGTTTGAGCACTGACAGGACACTGTCTCATCCCACATCACACAGCCAAACTGGGATTAGTCCACAGCGCTGCGTGTAGCACATGTAACGAAGCGAATGCTAGAGGTACTTTGGAACACCTACTTTCCCACTGCCCTGCTCTTCGCAGGACGCAATAAAACACATTTGTTAAGATATTTTTCATCATTGAAGGATATTGCTGACAAAACGCTGAACGGTTAAAACTTGCGAAGACGTCCATTAGAAATTACACAAAATGATATCTTCGACTCCAAATACATAGCAATGGCAACACAATGGATCCCGGAGGTCTAAGTAAGATATTTTTACAGAGCAGTCAGCACGACCTAACCACACCTTTAATGTTTTTGAAATTCTTATCTTTAAAGCAACTTCAAATACTCCCCCATGCAACACCTACTGTAGACTATTACAATACAGGTAATGCATAAAATCGCACATAAAACCTGTCTCATTCGGCGAACATCGGTTTAAAAGATGATGGAAAGAATAATGAGATGGCGCCTATCGTCGTACAGTTACTCTGCTCTACACGAAATTGACAAAGAGTGACGTTATATTAGCACCAGTATGGCCAGATTATCATTTTCGTAATTTGACTTAGCATTTTTTCTTTAATTGTTTAGTCTCGGAATTTTAGTACTTTCTTCATGACATTTTTCTAGCTTGTTCTAATTAAAATGTAATATTTATAATTTTGTAAAATATACATTTTTTTTTTTAACTATTTAAATAGTTCACTCAGTTTTATTTAGCTTTCCTTTTCTTTACATCTGGTCGCATTGTCCGCGATTGCGGTTATTATTGGTGTTCTTCTCGTCCCAGTAGTCAAATCTCTCTCTCGCTACTGCAGTGTTGCCTAGCTTTGGATATAAAAACGCACTAAAATGCCGATTTAAAGAAAATAAAATACCAATTTTTTATCGAATTACTTAAACAACTTTGTATGCGTGACTAAAGGTCTTTAAAATGTGCGTTTTGTTTAAATAAATGTGTTATGGACGTGTACAATTTAATTTATGAGTCTTTTTGTTAAAATAAACCCTTTTGTTAGGGGATGACTTATTTGATATATTTGAGGCTATGTAACAAGATAAGGTACTCTTTTCGAAACTATGTCGTTATGATTTCTTCAGTATTTTTTGGTATTGTTTTGCTTATTTTTACTGTGAATACACCTCTTGATGCCGTATGTCGCATTAAGGATTGAGGATCGGAAGAAAAGATTACACCTCCAGGGATTAAATTCGCATTCAGTAAATTCAAACACTTTTTAAAATGTGTGAAAAGGTTTTCAATGTTAAGAGGAGTTGAGAGAAGAACATTTAGCACTCTTGCATAGCCTTAAAAGGGGAAAAATATTAAATTTGCACTTTCAAAATATAAAATTTTAAAAGAATCAACAAATTTTCATTAGTACTAAAATCTTCTCAGAGTGACCTTTTAACCTTCTTTTGTTTAATAATACAGGTTTCTTTAACTTAAATTAAAGAAAAGAAACAAACACCAAACTTTAAAATTTTCGCATTTTGGGTATAAAAAAGCACTAAATTTGTTGCGAAGAGCAAATGGTTGGCAACACTTCACAACTCAACGAATGTGACGTGACGCACTCTCTGATGAGCGACATCTTGTTTCTATCCTTCTTGCGTTTAAAGCAGTGCTGGACGAATCTTCTTTAATCACATATTCGAACTTTACTAAACGTTGAGAGAATGAAGAGAAATACTCGCTCACGGGAAATGCGAGTGGAGTGACAGTCGAGTAAATATGGGGATCGTTGTGGTAACATAAAACCGATTGTCGTGGGAACGAAATAAACGTCGGCATCACTGAGTACCTTCAAGGTTGATAAATTTACCAGGTTTGGACTTGTAACTATGGAGAAAAACAACATTTTGCCAGCAACTTCACCTGCCCGTCACGCGGGACTCACCAGCCGAAATCTGCGTGATCAATTTACACATTCGTCCAATCAAAAGTGGTTGATTTTTTTGGTATATTACCAACACAATTTCAGTTTTTTCGTAAACAAACTGCTTCGTGACCTCAGTTGCGTCAGCCACTCAGCTGATTCTGTCAAATTCGCTGAGAGTCGGTTAATATTGGTTGATATTGGCCACATCTTCTGACTTCTTTTTACCATTTTGAGCGAACGAGTGAAAGCAGAAGAGAAAAATTTGGTACGTATGCCTATGAAATAGTCAGCCCTGGTTTCAAAGTACATACATACATCTTAGCCTCACAGCCAGTTTTCGACGGTGAGCAAGAAGTAGTAATTTTTCTAGTATGGAAGAATAGTATAAAAAATGTATCCTCGAAAAAATTTATCATTTGCAGGGCATCAAAAACTGTGTTGGTTCTTTAGTTCGGGGAATAAAAAATAATATTGGGTTTGAGATCAGTAATTTAAAATCAAGATTGACAACAGACATCAGAAATAATAAGAAGTAGAGCCACTTGGAATAACAATTAAGTCGTTGATCCTCTTATATTTATTTGCTGGTTATAATGTGAGGCGTGCTTCCCAATACCCCACTCTATCCTAGTTGCCACAAACATACATATGTATGCATGAATGTATGTACATTACTAACGACGTAGCTGAATTGCTAATGAATTTCGGATGCGCATTAATTTTGCCGAAATCTACAATAACTCAATACCCTTCGTGGAAGCGATAAAACTTAAAAAGCAAGCCAACTACCCACCAGCAATACAGCAGCAGCCCCTCAATAGCAATAAAAATCAGCCACGCTAGGAAAATATTATTAAAGAAAAATAAATATGTATAGCTCCTGAAACCAACAACGGGCTCCAATAAACAGAGGTGCATGCAGCAAAGACGGATCCTTAAGCCGCAGCAAAACCGCAGCTGTCGAATTCATTTATTGGTTCTGGTGATATCATGACGTTGGAAGTAAACGTATAAAGAAAGTGGCATGAAAATCATACGTGTAATGTGTATATGATATTTACACTCATATAAGCGCGCAGTTGCAGGTTCATACCCTGCAGGAAACCATTGATCGATGTGTATAAAGAGAGAAGCCTAGTTCAGGTTACTTCTCTTTCCCATGCAAGTAACCGATGAATTTTACTCAACGATGTTCCAGGATGTATCAGTGGTCCACCTCTGCCTTTCTTATACCTGCTTGGGTGCACCAGGCTTTTTCACTTTCAATGACATAAATTCCTGAAACACGTTGAATCTGGTCTTTTTTACCTTTAGTGATTAAAAATGGCGATACTTTCTTGCCATCTAGACGAATCGCCAAAATACAGGTAACACGTGAACTATCGTAACGGGTAGAAGGAACGTCAATTGACGAAGAAACCTTGTGGTGAGCTGTTGTTTGAGCTCCTTGACCTGGAATTACCGCAGTCTCAGAGTTAGTATTTCGAAAAATCGATGCTATCAACAAAAAGCTTAAACGCAAGTGTACGCTCAACAACTAAACAATGTTGCTGATCTCCTTAGAGACAGTTCATACCGTTTAAGGAAGTTGTCCAACCAGTGTGACGATGCTTAAAATTCTTCTGTGGGTATATCACATTCAATTGCTGTTTCAAGGCCAAATTTTTGAAAATCAGCCCTGTCCATAACCAAAGCCATTGCTGTCCTTCCTGCAATCTATTCCCAGATGTAACCTTCCAACTCAGAAAAGAATGGTTGCCGACCTGATCCAACTCTGCGTTTTTTCTCATTTACTTCGTCTATCAATTGACGCAGGTAATTGTTGTCTGCACGCCATTTACGAACCATACGGAGATCCAGCGTGTTCTTTTTACAGAATGCTACAAGATTTACACCCCTGGAGTCTTCCACGATTCCCCCTTTGTGCTCGACGGAATAGCTCTTTCGTTTTGTACTCATTTTAACTGGGGTTAAAAATGATTTACCAGATTTTCAAATAAAATTACGTATGAGGAAATAATCAGACTTACAAGACTGAAATGTATGAACGTTGTATACCTGCACTGTCGCTCACTGTAGACGGCTGTCTTATGTAGTACTTTTAAGATAAACTGCAAGAATTAATTTGAAACGAACTGTAGAGGTAAAAATTTATTTCTCTGGAGATGCCTTATTTTACAAAAAGTTGCGAAAATCGCGATAGGGCTCATTTTCGGAAGATGTCTTCTTTTCGGAAAAAGACGCAAGAAAAAAATTTTTTTCTATCACTTTGGTGTTTCATGCATGAAGATTCGAACCTACCCACTTCCGAATGGAAGTCAACCACCAAGCCATTCGGCTACGGCAACCGCCATTTTCGCATAGAGCCGAGAATTATCTTTTTCTCTCTTCATTTTTCCTGCAGGGCAGTTATTCGCAAACGAAGTGAGGATATGAATTTATTGTATATGGGACATACCTATTTACTCGTCATCATATTTGTATTTATTTAATCAATTCACATTGGTGCTTTTTCATGCCCGATATTCGCTTTTTTCTCCTTTCTCCTTCCTTCTCCCTTACCCTTTCGCCAGCACTTATTTAATGAAGCAGTCGCTCAGTGGCAACCTTGCAAAGGCAACATACAACCGCAACCGATTGCAAGCACAGAACCTCTGCATTGGATGGTTGTTGGTGGATGGCGAAATTTTTCATACATCCTTGCTCGTGTATGTATGGGTGTATGTGGTTGTCTGTCGTTGTTTATTTGGTTGGCTGGTTGGCTGGTTGGTTGACTAGCTGTTGGTTGTTTATTTGCTGGCTTGTTTGGGTTTCATGGCGTTGTTGACTTGTCACATTTTCGCTTTTCGGCGCTAATGAATGTTGAAGTGAAGTGTATGTTGCATGCAACGTCAGCATAATTGGGCATTTTACGAATACATAATCGTATATATGCCTTTGTGTAAGTATCTAGCTCTGTGAACATGTGTACGAGTGTGTTGAATGTAGTTGTAAATGCTTGTATGTATGTGTGTACATTTATATGGAATAAATTCAATAGATCAGGATATATGTCACACATATGTAGATCCTAATTTGTTTGCATGTATTTGTGAGTTTATAAAACAATATATGCACATCAATATTTGGCTGCTCATAATACTAATATACGGTGACAGCATGGAAGTTAAGCAGCTGCCGCAGAATCGAGGCATCAAATATCGCATAAAATACTTGCATATGTAAAGGGTGTGCCATCGGTTAGCTTCTATTAAAACACTTGTTATTTTGGCACTGACAGCATTTTGAGCTCAAAACATGAAAAAAAACCTCAGTGGTTTGGTTAAACAATTTTTATGGAGCAATATTTTGTATTCAAAATGCTGTATTAAAAATTCTGTTAAAATTGTGTACTGTAGATAGGTGAAATGGTTAAAGTACCACTCTGGCACTTTCCAAGTAGCGCCAATGCGCAGTTTTGATACCATTTTGAGACCTCTAATAGGCAGATATCTACAGCCAACCAAAGCTGTTGGTATAGCGGAGAAGGTTGATGGGATTTAGGCTGGCGCACTGCCCCAGGCTGTCGAAGAAAGGAGCACCCAGTCGCTTTAATTGCCAAACCCGAGAGAAAGTACCGAATAGTCTCCTTCCCTGAAAGGTCCCCACAGCTTCTGCCATGGGGACTAAATAGTAAACCTAGCTTTTCCGCGCGTGAGCCGATCGTCCAATGACCGGCAAACACAGCTACGATTTTGGAAATTGAATGGCGTGGAGTCCACAAGACTTTCTGAGCTCTCCATCTATTCTACAGAGACCAAAGTGTTTTCGAAATTGCACATAAAGTAATGAAGCTTCATTTGTTCTGTGCTTTTCTGAGAAATAAGTTGTGCTACTGTTTGAATTTAACAACAGTCACGGGGATGCCGATGACCGGGTAGAAGACCTCTGAGACCAATTCAATCGACCCCTTTCTGGCAAGCTTATCAGCAATTTTATTTCCCTCTCTGTCCCTATGTCCTGGAACCCAGATTAGAGAAATGTTACCTGCAAACCCAAGAGATTTGATCTTCTTCTCACAGCTGTTGACCAGTTTGGATCTGCACCATGGCGTCGTCAGAGCGTTGATCGCGGCTTGACTATCGGAAAAAATGTGAATATCTCCCTTGCTCTCACGTTATCTATGTAAATATTTTGCATGTATGCAGGATTTCATATATTTCTGCCTGAAAAGCACTAGCAGTATTCGGCAATTTTAAGGAAATAGATAAATTGGCTAATTTAGAGAAAACTCCTGCACCAGACTCCTGATTCCATCTAGAAGCCGTCAGTGAAGGCAGCCGTCAGTGCCACCTTCGGTACAGATTTTCCCCCCATTTCAATCCTGTCTATTTGGAAAGATTGCCCGATCCAAAACTCCACTTAGCGGATAGAAAGAAGTTCAGAGAAATACTTGCTAGAAATTCCTCTAGAAGTCTACTTAATAAAATTCTGTTATACTCTGGTCCAATTCTTTATTTCGAAGCAGTGTATTGTTGAAATTCTGCTTCGCAAAATCCTGCAAAAAAAAAAAAAAATTAAAAACATATAAAAAAAGTCAATTTGTGGTGTACACTTTATTTTGACGCTAACTATATATGGACATTTTAAAAACAGAAATGTTGCCGGAAGCTGAGGAAAAAATACCATTAAAGTGGAGGTTCCTGAAAATAACGTCTTAATGATACCTTTCGGCTCGGTGAAACATCGCTGCAAAAAAATGCTATACAGGTTTCGGATTATTCCGCTCGAATTTCCAATCTAAGCCTGATTATGGGTGTATGGCAGAGAGAGAATTTGAAAATTAATAGGGAAAATTTTAGAACAGAGTAGGCACCGTTTGAATCTATCAATGTAACTTGATACGAACAAGGTAATGGAGGAACCACTTCTCCCATTTGCTTAGTGGTAATTACGTAGATGGGGAAGTAGCACCGATACGCCAGTAGCTGACAACGAAATCTTCATACCACCACCTGACCTAGAGGAAAGCCACTCTAGCAGACAGACTTCCCGCTGAACTATTCAAAGCTGGAGGCAAAGGGCTCACAAATCACATGCATCAGCTCCTTTGCAGGACATGGTCAAATGAGAGCACTGTCAAGTGACTGAATACATAGAGAAGGGTGATCCTGCAAACTGCGTGAACTACCGTGGGATATCGCATGCAAGGTCCTACCGAGCATATTGTGTGAGAGAATGGGTCCCATCATCAACAAACTGATAGGGCCTTATCAGTGCGGCGTCACTCCTGGTTAGCCCACCATATGCGAGAACTTCACAATACACCAAACCAAAAAACCCACGAAAAACAACTCGACACACACCAGCCTGGCGATCAAACGAAGAATAACTCTTGCCAATTGTTACTCAACAGGCATTACTTTGGGCAGAGTATCAGCAAAGGTTTTAAAGACAAATATAAGAAAATCTGACATTCATAACAAATCTGATCTTAAAAAGGCCATACTTGCAGAGTGGAACCAAACTAATACAAAAAAAATTGGTTGACTTCATGCGGTAATTTATAATAAACAGTCTTTGTACTAAAAGGAGGACTAAAAGTAAAATAGAACTTAAATAGAAAAGTACTAAAAATGAAACATTACTAAAAGTAAAAGAGTACTAAAGTAAAATATTACTAACAGTATAAACGTACCAAAAAATAAAATAGTTATAAAAGTAAAATACTACCACGAGAAAAATACTACTAACAACAAAATAGTACTAAAAGTAAAAGAGCACTAAAAATAAAATAATACTAAAAGTATGAGAGTACTAAAAATAAAACAGTACTATAAGGAAGATAGTACTAGAAGTAAAATAGGGATAGCAAATAGGCAAAGCAGCAAAAGTAAAATAGTACTAAAAGTATAAACGTACTAAAAATAAAATTGTACGAAAAGTAAAATACTATTAAAAGTAAAATAGTACTAAGAATAAAATAGTACTAAAAATAAAATTCTATTAAAACGAAAAGAGTACTAACAAAATAGTACTAAAAATAAAATAGTACTAAAAATAAAACAGTACTAAAAGGAAAAGAGTGCTAGAATTAAAATAGTACTAAAAATAAAACAGTACAGCAAAAGAGTACTAAGAGCTAAATAGGATAAAATAAAATAGTACTAAAAGTATAATAGTATTAAAAATAAAACAGTACTGAAAGCAAAAGAGTACTAAAAGTAAAATAGTACTAAAAATAAAATAGTACTAAACGTAAAATAGTACTAAAAATAAAATAGTACTGAAAGTAAAAGAGTACCAAAAAAAAGAGGTTGTCTGTAAAGTCGGTTTACTGACGATAGTTTAACGTGATAACGTCATAAGAAAATACTGATTGAATGGTTGCATTTTTCAAAAGAAAGTTTTAATTTTATTTGTTTGATAGATATTTTGTATGGATATAGAGAATGAGTTAACATTAACATAACATAACATAACATAACACAACAAAACATAACATAACATAACATAACATAACATAACATAACATAACATAACATAACATAACATAACATAACATAACACAACACAACACAACACAACATAACATAACATAACATAGCATAACATAACATAATATAACACAACATAACATAACATAACGTAACATAACATAACATAACATAACATAACATAACATAACATAATATAACATAACATAACATAACATAACCTAACATAACATAACATAACATAACATAATATAATATAACATAACATAACATAATATAACATAACATAACATAACATAACATAACATAATATAACATAACCTAATATAACATAACATAATATAACATAACATAACATAATATAACATAATATAACATAACATAATATAATATAATATAATATAATATAATATAACATAACATAACATAACATAATATAACCTAATATAATATAACATAATATAATATAACATAACATAATATAACATAACATAATATAACATATAACATAATATAATATAACATAACATAATATAATATAATATAACATAATATAATATAATATAACATAATATAATATAACATAACATAATATAATATAATATAATATAATATAATATAATATAATATAATATAATATAATATAATATAATATAATATAATATAATATAATATAATATAATATAATATAATATAATATAATATAATATAATATAATATAATATAATATAACATAATATAATATAATATAATATAATATAATATAATATAATATAATATAATATAATATAATATAATATAATATAATATAATATAACATAATATAATATAATATAACATAATATAATATAATATAATATAATATAATATAATATAATATAATATAATATAATATAATATAATATAATATAATATAATATAATATAATATAATATAATATAATATAATATAATATAATATAATATAATATAATATAATATAATATAACATAATATAACATAATATAATATAATATAATATAATATAATATAATATAATATAATATAATATAATATAATATAATATAATATAATATAATATAATATAATATAATATAATATAACATAATATAACATAACATAATATAATATAATATAATATAACATAATATAATATAACATAACATAATATAATATAATATAATATAATATAATATAATATAATATAATATAATATAATATAATATAACATAATATAATATAACATAATATAACATAACATAATATAACATAACATAATATAATATAATATAATATAATATAATATAATATAATATAATATAACATAATATAATATAATATAATATAATATAATATAATATAATATAACATAACATAATATAATATAATATAATATAACATAATATGATATAATATAATATAACATAATATAATATAATATAATATAATATAATATAATATAATATAACATAACATAATATAATATAACATAATATAATATAACATAATATAACATAATATAACATAACATAGCATAACATAACATAACATAACATAACAAAACATAACATAATATAACATAACATAACATAACATAACGTAACATAACATAACATAACATAACATAACATAACATAACATAACATAACATAACATAACATATCATAAAGCATTCACCAACAGCTTTCATTTGATACCCATATTGTACATACACTTCCGAAGGTTACCCGGGTCCACGTTTTCACCTATATCTCGAGACCCTATCTACCAATAGGTATTCAAACTATACGGAAATCATCTTCAATACCTACTTAACAATGTGTGTAAGTTTGGTTTAATTCGGTTCGGTTCAAAGACACGGCGGGTCCACGTTTTGGCATATATTTCGAGACCCTAGTCATCAATAGGTATGAAAATTACCCCGTATTAAAGCACTTATCAACAGCTTTCATTTGATATCCATATTGTAAAAACACATTCTAGGGTTTACGTTTTGGTCTCTATCTCGAGGCCCTAGTCACGGAGCAGATGGAAATACTCTGAACTAAAGCATTCACCAACAGCTTCCATTTGATACCCATATTGTACATACACATCCGAAGGTTACCCGGGTCCACGTTTTGACCTATATCTCGAGACCCTATCTACCAATAGGTATCCAAACTATACGGAAACCATCTTCAATACCTCCTTAACAATGTGTGTAAGTTTGGTTTAATTCGGTGCAAAGACACGGCGGGTCCACGTTTTGGCATATATTTCCAGACCCTAGTCATCAATAGGTATGAAAATTACCCCGTATTAAAGCACTTATCAACAGCTTTCATTTGATACCCATATTGTACATACACAACCAAAGGTTACCCGGGTCCACGTTTTGTTCTATATCTCGAGACCCCAGTCACGGAGCGGCATGAAAAATACTCTGTACTAAAGCATTCACCAACAGCTTCAATTTGATATCCATATTGTACAAACACATTCTAGGGTCCACGTTTTGGTCTCTATCTCGAGACCCTAGTCACGGAGCGGCATGAAAAATACTCTGGACTAAAGCATTCACCAACAGCTTCCATTTGATACCCATATTGTACATACACATTCGAAGGTTACCCGGGTCTACGTTTTGACCTATATCTCGAGCCCTACTTCTAAAATAAAATATAATCCATGTTACTCGTGGATGATGTAGTGGTGAAAGAATTTTTAAAATCGGTCCAGTAGTTTTTGAGCCTATTCATTACAACCAAACAAACAAAGTTTTCCTCTTTATAATATTAGTATAGACAACATATCTTATAAGGTATATGGTAAATATTAAAATACATTTTTTTCCTTCATATATAATAAAAAAATTAATAATTATAACATTAAAACAACAGGTATTATTAACAAACTTGGTTTTATTTTAAATTCTTCAAGTGAATCAAATTAATAATAATCAATAAGAAGGCATATGCAAATACAAATACGTGAATTTATATATGTACATATGCGCATATACATACATATATACGCTCACTTAAGTAGGAGAGAGCAAGATGTCGAACGTTGCCGTTCGTGTGCTTTGTTTGCTTTGTCGTTCGTTCCGCGCTTTCGCTTGCAGTTCATTCAAGTTAACGGCAATGAGCAAGGTAACGACACATGAGCAAGGTAACGGCAATGAGCAAGGTAACGACAAATGAGCAAGGTAACACTAATGAGCAAGGTAACACTAATGAGCAAGGTAACACTAAAGAGCAAGGTAACACTAATGAGCAAGGTAACACTAAAGAGCAAGGTAACACTAATGAGCAAGGTAACACTAATGGGGAGAGTTACTAAATTCTGCTTTTCAAAATTCTTTTGGATGAAAATTCTGTAAAAATCAAAAAAAAAATTCTGTCCAGCCTAAATTCTTTTGGTTCAATATTCTGTATTTAAAATTCTGTATGATCAAAATGATGGAGAACTGAAATTCTGTATATTAAAATTCTGGAATCAAAATTATTTTCGATCAGAATGCTGTAAAAATATAACCAAATAAGCAGATAGCCTGATAAGCACGCTTACCTGAATAGCACTTTTATTTTATGAATAATGGAATTCTGATTTTATAGAAGCAATGGTGTATATACCAGAGAACTGCACCGGCTCAGTGTAAAACATTCATACGCTTCGCTTGAACAAAAAAACAGGCCTTTGCGTTCAAACGATCGAACTTGTTCAAATGAGTTATTGTCATTGTTTATTTCAGCTCAATCAAATCATGTGCTGCGTTTTAGCTCTCCGATGTTATCACCAATCGTCTTCATAGCAGCCGTTTCGGGTATTTGCTCGTTCGGCTATACATTCATTTTTTTGAGCACGAATAAAAGGGCTATAGAGCCAAATGAGCCGGTTTGAACACGTATGATCCCGCATGAGTTTTTGCTTGTAACTAACGATAGCAAAGTAAAAGCAAAATTTTAAAGCAAAAACACTATATTTTCATATTTGTTTTTTTCTTAAAACTTATAATAAAACACGAAAGAAAATAATGTAAATAAGGAAACATTGCTGAAACCAACTAATCCTTTCAAATACGAAACGCCATTTACAGCGTACATTGTACGCCAACGCTCGTTTGCTCGAACATGTGCTATTTACAATAATGGCAATTACTTCTTTGAACAAGTTTGATCGTTTGAACGCGATGGCCGATGCTAATTTCATTCAATGCTGCTTTTTGTTCAATGATTAGATTTGAGCCGAAGACATTATATCATACGTGTTGACTGAGCTGAACTACGCGTTCGCCTGCATGAGCTGACTGCACTTGACCAAATATTTTGGTTCAATTGACTGAATGTGAGCAAGAAATTTAGCGTATGAACAACTCAAGAAAACAGTGAGCCATGCAGGTCTCTGGTATATACACACGTCAATTAAAAAAAAATTCAAAAATTTATTCAAATCAAAAGTTATTATATTATAATGGCGAAACAATTATTATATTATTAAATTTTTAGCAATTCGCTTTAGAAAAGAAACATGTCTTAATATAAGCCTTTTTTTATTCTTTTAATTCTGTTGTTTGCTTTTACATCCTTCTTCGTTTGACTAATTTTGCGACCATTTTGAATTTTAGCTAGTTGTGTTCTCGCACAAACCAGCTCGCCTTTTAGATCATTAATTAGTTTGTACAGCCCTGAGTTTCGTTTCCCAACAATAACTTTTAGCCGTCGATGTCAAGCCTCAATACTGTTTTCCGTTCTGGGGAAAGCGATATTGGACTCATCGTGCACTGACCAAAATTTTGGTGGGTATTTTGGTATACAATGATAGAATGGGAATTGATTAAAACAGTTAGGTATTTGAACGAAGTATACAGAAAATATTGCAATTATTCTACAATATTTTTTAGCACGGGTGCTCGAATTTCATTCACATTGTTTCTGAAGGTATAAATACATACAAACATATGTACATTTGCTTTATGTAAATCTGTTTTGATAATATAGGAAACCATATGGGTCAAGACAAGTCATGTATTGGCAGTATTTTGTTTTGCAAAACTCTATATTGAAAAATCGGAAGAGCATATGGAAAAATAAAAAAAGTGCGCACTTTTTTTATTTATCCATATTCTCTTCCGATTTTTCAATACAGAATTTTGCAATACAGAATTTTGACAATACATAATTTTGATTTACAAAATTTAAAATTAGAGTGTTTCGCAATACAGAATTTAAACATTACAGAATTTTGCATTACAGATTTTTGAATACAGAATATTGAATACAGAATTTTAAATACAGAATTTTGAACCAAAATCATATTGTACCCAACCCACACTAATGAGCAAGGTAACACTAAAGAGCAAGGTAACACTAATGAGCAAGGTAACGACACATTTTTTCGTGCGTGCAGCCTGTTAAATCGAATTGTAAGACGTTATCACGTCAATAAAATACTACTAAA
>JAYXIM010018691.1:0-22443 GCA_037575425.1 Anastrepha fraterculus
TGGGGTGTAGGGCAGATCGCCTCCGCGTGGTGCACCCTGGGTAGCGCTAAATGATCTGCGGCCTCAACGGCCTCCTGAACGATGACGACCCCCCTCGCTTTCGGATTTGGACAAATTCTTTTCACTACTTCTTCCGACTTTTTCTGACCCCTGTGCTGTTAGTCGCGGCATTCTGTCACCTGAGTATGCTGAGGTGAAACTCAGCAGAAATGGCTGATGGGCTAATGGCGTGACTGCCCCCGTCCCGTTAAAACCCTGGCAGGCCTCGGAGTACGTTCCAAATCCGTAGCCATTGGGTTGGCGGTGTAGGTGCGGTTGAGACGACTCCCGTCTTTGTGTCCGGTCTGGCTCTGAACGCATGCCCCATAAGGACATGCGTCAACCCTCGCATGGCCTCCCTGCTATGGCACAGACAACCATGGGACCATTTAAGGACGACTACACACTACGGGTTTGGATAGCGGCTTCGAGTGGGGACCCAACAACAACAACAATGAACAATAACAATAACAATAACAATAACAATAACAAAAACAGAACCACAACAACAACAAACAACAACACAATAACCCTGCAGAAAACTTCAGGGGGTAGCGGGAGTTCGGAACCGAACCCCAAAACCACCTCGCTCAGGACTGGAGGAGGGAAATCACCTCCCAAAAAACCTACGCCCCGGGGGGTAGTCTCTAGTGGGGGTAAGTCGTCGGAATCGACGAGTAGGGCAGTGACCAAGGGGGACACCGGGGGAAAGTCGGAACCGACTTTCTCCATAAATTCGGGGGTTAAAGGTGGGAACCCACCTTTAATAGGTAGCGGATCACAGACGGAACCGTCTGCGACTCCTGGAGCAGTGGCGCTGGATGGGGTAGCCAGCACCAGCAAAGGGCTTTCACCTAGCTTTCCGGGGACTTCGGGGGTACCTCTTCGAGGACCCTCCGTTAAGCCTAAACGGCAGCCTGGCCAGAGTAAGCGGTCCTTCTCTGACCTTCGTATGGCTATCAGGATCCTGGAGCGCTACGGTGGCCAGAATGACCCTCAGTTATCTGAGAGGCATTCTCAGACGCTCGAGCGGGCCAGGAAGGTGGTCAGAGGAGCAGAGGAGGGCAGCGGAAAGGGAGTGGAAGCGAGCGCTCCACACCCGGGCTCGGGAGTAAAAAGGCAACGCTCCCAGGAGGAGGACGTCTCCAAAGAGAAGAGACCCAAGATTGGTGGCGGCCCACCAAAATCGTTTAGCGAAGTCGCTAAGCAGGCGGGCTCCATCATTCTCGGGGTGATGGACAGCGGTAGAGAAGACGGCGCTATCTCTAGGGAGGAGTGGAAGAGGGTAGCGTCCGCCATCTCTGCCGTATTCATGAAGGTGGTGAGGGAAAACCCTGGACCACCTCCAAGCTGTGAAAGTGCCGGATGGCACTATGGTTCCTACAAGAGAATCGTCTGCGCTGACGAACGGTCAGCTTTGATGTATAGGGCGGCAGTAGCCTTGGTGGGAGAGGTTTGGGAGGGAGCCAAGCTGAAGGTCGTGGACAGAAGGGATCTACCTGTGCGTCCGCGAGCACGTGTTTGGCTCCCCTCCGAACCCTCTGCTTCGAAGGAGATGGAGGAAATCCTCCGCTACTGTAACCCCAAACTTCCCACGCACAAGTGGAGGGTGGTTAAGGTGGAGAAGACTGAGGGATCCTATCGGCAAGCGCTGATTCTGCTGAATGCAGAGTCTCTCAGTCCTCTTGCTGAAGCAAAGGGGGTCATCAACTATGGCTTCGAGAAGGTAGTCCTTAAGGTCTACCAAACCAATGCCAGAGGAGATGCCCCCGCACATCCGGAGGTGCTGGGAGAAGCAAGGCCCACAGTAGAGGAAGCTCCTGTGGACATGGAGGTAGATTCCGTCACGTCGGAGGGTGACAATGCTGATGACGTCCGCTCTTTACCGGGGTCCGTCATAAGCATCGGGTCGTTCTTCGACAGGGCGGAGGAGGAGAGGCTTCTGGCCTCGGAGAGCGAGGACGCCGTCCTGGAGGTGATGGAGAGGATCCTGGAGGATGAATATTCTTCAGATAAATCTTCAGCACTCTAAGGCGGCGTCCGCCAACCTACTTATCCACCTTGAGCAAGGTGGAGATGATATAGTCCTGATTCAGGAGCCGTGGCTGAGCAGCAATGGCATTTCTGGGCTCAGGACGAAAAGCTACAAACTGGTGGCGTATAGCAGGACAGGTAAACCAAGATCCTGTATACTCATCAGGAGGGAACTTAACGCATTTATTTTGCCTAATTTCAGCAATGAAGACATTGTGACGGTGAGTCTGGAGGGCCCGGCTGGAAAGCTATGGCTGATGTCCGTATATATGGCACACGATGACGAGGTGGAACCACCTCCGGCGCTGCTAAGGGAAACCCTGGCTGAAGCAAAACGAAGGAAAATCGGCGTTATCATAGGCACTGATGCGAACTCCCATCACACCTGCTGGGGAAGTTCTAACATCAATGCACGAGGTGAGTCACTTTTTGATTATATTTTAAACGAGGACTTGTTTATATGTAACAGGGGTAAGGACCCCACTTTTATTACCGCAGCCAGAGAAGAGGTGCTTGACCTTACTCTGGCTTCTTCCTCACTGATAAACCGAATCTCCGATTGGAGGGTGCTAAACACTCATTCCTTCTCGGACCATAGGTACATTCAGTTCTCTCTCACTCAAACTCGTCCAATAAGATCCCCCTACAGGAACCTGAGGAGGACGGACTGGGATGCATATTATAGAAATTTGCTGAGCTTACTCCCCAAGGCACCGGGAGGAAATCTAGATCTATCGGAAGAAACGATCGACGAACTGGTGGAAACTTTCACCTCAGCTTGCAACACGGCCTTGGAAACTTCTTGTCCAATAACAGTTTTTCCCAGGAAGGAAAAACCGCCCTGGTGGACAACGGAGCTATCTGAGCTTAGGGCCTCATGCAGACGCCTTTTTAACAGGGCTAAAAGAATTAGGTCTCCCTCGGGATGGGAGCTGTATAAAGCAGGGCTAGGAATATACAAGTCCGAAATTAGGAAGGCTAAGAAGGACTCCTGGAGAAGCTTCTGCGAAAGCGTAGAGGGCTGCCATGAGTCCTCCAGGTTTAGACGAGTACTCACGAAGAGTTCCGCTCCCTTGGGGTACCTAAGAGACGAATCGGGGCGTTGGGCGATGAGCGGCGAGGAGTCACTGAAGTTACTTCTCGACGCCCATTTTCCGACGAGCCCAGCACCTAGCAGCACCGGCCTGGATAGCATTTCAACTTGCATTCCGGACCGGGGCTGGTTGCTGGATAAGCGTCGCCTGGCTTGGGCCATTGACTCCTTTAAGCCCTTCAAATCTCCTGGTCCTGACGGCATCATTCCTGCCCAACTACAGAAATCTGTGGAGGCATCATGCCGTTGGTTGAGCCCCATCTATGCGAGCTGCGTAGCCAGGGGCTACATACCAAGATCATGGAGGGCCGTGAGGGTTGTCTTTATACCCAAGGCAGGTAAGAGCTCGCACGTCTCCCCTAAGGACTTCAGACCAATTAGTCTCTCATCTTTCTTACTGAAAACCCTTGAGAGACTGATTGACCTGCACATAAGAAGCGAAATTCCTCGGGGTCGACTGTCGCATACTCAACATGCTTATTGCAAGGGTAGATCGGTGGAATCTGCCCTACATACAATCGTGGAAGAAATCGAAGAGTCTCTTCTTCAGAAGGAGCTTGCGGTAGGCGCCTTCCTCGACATCGAGGGGGCTTTTAACAACGTCCTTCCGGAGGCAATTACCAGGTCTCTAGGTAAACTAGGGGTCGAAACCGACCTTATAAGACTTATCCACAAAATGCTTAGCGACAGAACTGTCACGGCAGAGTGGGGCGGTATCTCCATCCACCGGCAGGTGAGTAGAGGCACTCCGCAAGGTGGGGTTCTCTCACCATTCCTCTGGGTTGTTGTTCTTAATGATCTGTTGGAGGAGCTGGTGAAGGGAGGCTGCAGGGTAATTGCCTACGCGGATGACGTGGCACTAATTGTTAGAGGAAAATTTTTGGATACTCTGTACAACTTGATGCAGGGATATCTGAATGCAGTTGTTAGATGGGCAACGGATTGTGGCCTGTCGGTGAATCCTCTTAAGACGGAGCTCGTCCTATTTACGAGGAAATATAAAATACCCAGAGCTCAACTTCCCTCAATAGGGGGCGCTCCTCTGATGCTTTCTGACAAGGTGAAGTACCTTGGTATTATCCTTGACAGCAAGCTTACATGGAAGCCCAATATTGAGGAAAGGGTGAGAAAGGCAACAATCGCCTTGTATGGGTGCAAGGGCGCAATTGGCAAAAGATGGGGCCTCTCGCCTCGAGTTGTTTTCTGGCTGTATAATACCATTGTAAAGCCTATCTTGTTATATGGAGTCATAGTCTGGTGGAACTCACTAGAGAAGACGACATTGGTGAAGAAGCTGGAAAGAGTTCAGAGGTCGGCACTCATTGGAATCAGTGGGGCGCTTCGAACGACTCCTACTCTGGCGCTCAATGCAATGTTAAATGTGGTACCCGTAGATATCGCAGGCAGAACTGCCGCAACACGTACCGCAATCAGACTGAGGGGCTGGAGCTATAAGCTCAATCTCCCTTATGGGCACTCAAGCATCCTTAGGAACTTTGAGTTCATCCCTCTGTCAACAGACCAGTGTATACCCTCATTTAGTCCGACCGGAACATTCACCACTCTCATCCCGTCAAGGGAAGAGTGGACGGGGGGCTACACTTGGGGGCAGGGCCTGGTGAACTTGTTCACGGATGGATCGAAGTTGGAAGGAAAGGTTGGCGGAGGAGTCTTTTGCGAAGGGCTCCCCATCAGACTAAAATTCAGGTTACCGGACCACTGCAGTGTGTTCCAGGCAGAGGTAGCCGCAATCAAGGAGGCAGCTGACTGGCTGCTCAAATGTGTACTAACAGTCAAGAAGGTAAATATTTACTCCGATAGCCAAGCGGCAATAAGGGCCCTCGGGTCTATGACGGTGCATTCGGAATTGGTCAAGGAATGCTTGACCTCACTTTCGACTGCGTCCGAATTCTTTGACATCAGCCTCATCTGGGTTCCCGGTCACAGCGACATTGCGGGAAACTGTGAGGCGGATGAGCTGGCTAGACAAGGGACATGTGAGGTGATTTCCCCGCGGAGGGAGAAAATTGGAATCCCCCTGACTACCTGCGGCCTGCTCCTAGAAAGATGGGCATCGCGCAAACTCAGCGAGCGCTGGGAAAATGCACAAACGTGCAAAGTCGCGAAATCCTTCTGGCCACGTGTGGACCGAAGGCGCTCGGGTGAGCTTCTGAGGCTGACAAAATATCAGCTCTCCAATCTAGTGGGTTCTCTCACAGGACACAATGCGCGAGGAATGCATGCTGTGAGACTTGGAATCATCTCGAGTCCTTTCTGTGCTGGATGCATGGAGGATGAGGTGGAATCATCTCAGCACCTTCTCCTTAGCTGCCCTGCCCTGGCGGGGCTAAGATTCAGGCATCTTGGCTCTTACTTCTTTGCCACGCCTGCTGAGATAGCTGGCGCTGACATTAAAAATCTGATGAGTTTCATCAGCAGCATTAAGCGGTTGACGCAAACATAGTCATCGTTCATAATCCGCACGCTCCTAACCTTCCCATCACCACCTCTCCCCGCCCTCTCCCTGCACCTTATCGGTCCTTCCCCTCTCCTCACTTCCTTGAAAATGGTATCACAAAGGACGAATTTCTCTTCGTCCAAGTGTGCCCACTCCCTGGGCAACCATACTAACCTAACCTAACCTAAGTTATCATGGTTGCGAAATATAAGGCATTGGACGGGCATATGCAATGTTGCAGAGTTATGGGATTAAGCCAAAAATAGAGATATTTATAAAGTAATGTATTAAGACACGAAAAGATATAAAATATTGTATGATCGTTATACATTCGTAAACTAATAAGCAATACAGAAAAAGAAGACAGAACTTGCATGCTCGGTAGGGAGGAAAATGAAACCGTCAAACATGTTTCGGCATCGTTTTCAACGTAGAAGCAGAAGGAGGAGAAACACCTGGGTAAACATATTTTACTAAAATTTAATAAAATAGGATAAATATAAACATTTCTTAAAGTATGTTGAGATCGAAGAAATCTGCAATAAATCTTTCAGTTCGCAGTGGTAAATCGCCTCAAAATAATAATAATAATAATAATAATAATAATTGCTCGCCCGATACCTGATGTAAGTCTATTGTTCTTACAAGGAGCTTTTTTATCGAATATTTCCACAGGATTTGCTACCGTTGGAGATTAGTTTAAATTTAATTTAATTTCAATCGATTTCACTTCATTTTATTTTGATGCTTTCCATTTCAATTCAACCGGCACGTATTTTTTTGTTCTCCCGAAAAAAGTTTTTCTAATGTTTTTTAAGATCTATCGGCAATTTTGTTTTTTTAATTAGATAAGAAACATTTTTTTTAATTGCTCATAACTTAGTCAAAAATGAACCGATTTTAATGATTCTGCGTTCAAAATGATCGTCATTACTTGCACAAGCGATTTCATGCACAAACAATAGCAAAAAAGTTGGTTTTGCAAAAAACAAAAAATGCGAAACAGAGTTTTTACTCAAAAATTCATTACACAAAAAAAAAATACCGGTTTTAGCTACTTGGCATTCAGCTCAATTGAAGTTTGAGGTATCCTCTTGATTTGGAAAAAGATAAAAAAAATAAATTTTTTGAAATATTGAATTTCGAAAAAATTTCGTACTTCTTCTTATTTTGCAAAATAAAAAATTTTCAACTATTTTTTTGGTATTGTTTGTACATGAAGTCGCTCGTGCAAGTAATGACGATCATTTTGAACACGTAATCATTAAAATCGGTTCATTTTTGCTTAAGTTATGAGTAATTAAAAAACAAAATTTCTTATATAATTAAAAAAATCGATTTTGAGCCGAAAAACAAAAATCTTGAAGAGAGCAACATATTTGAGTTACATCGAAATCGCAGAACATGTCCCGAATAGCCCGGTTGAATTGAAATGGAAAGCATCTTTTATGTATAATTTCACTTCGTTTTATTTATTTTATATAATCGAAATCTTTCGTGTAAATTAGTTAACTTATTTACTTAATTCTTCTAAAAAATAGCAAACTTTTTCTGAAGTCCAAAATATTTACCCTCTGCATCAAAACCGCAATTAGTCGTCCGCTAAAAACGCATTTCTTCTTGTTTTCACAGTTTGTTGTATTCAAATTAATTAATTAGCGAAATTTTTCCCTCCAAGAAATATGTTTAGTTTTTGCCAAGAGCACGTCATAAATCTTGAACACACATGCTAAGCAAATTTCTACGCCAAGTCACATGTGAGCATTTTTGTCTGCCACCAAATTTGTGCATACATATAAACAGTTGCTGGAATGAAATGAGCTAAGGACATGTCGGTGGTAGCGATCTTTTCTGAAATATTTCTTATGTAAACACAGCGAAACTTTCTTCACCAGCATTTCTGCCTCTCCTAGCACTTTCTTATGGTACAAGTAGACGCACTCGATAAGTGTTGAATGGAATGTTGTCTTAGTTTACTGTGTAACTTCTTCTTCAGTAAATATGTGCGGTATTTATTTTCTGGCTTTTTTTTGTGCAAGTAGTGATACTTCATGAAAAGTGCTGTATGCTGAAGTGTCTGGTGTAAAACAAATAAAAATCTTGCTACTTTTATGTGTCGAGCAGTTGGGGGCTTCTTATTTATTTTTGACTATTCAAGAGGCTTTCGTTTATAAAATATGTCGAAATAAAAGCGCTTTTTAATATTTTGCTTGAACTTTTAGCGTAAACGTTGTATAAAATTTATGATTTTTTCAGAGTCATTCTATAAGCACTGTTTCTAGATAGTGGATATTACGCTTAATTGATAATGTGCCATGTACATGGTCAATCCAAATTATCCACAAATTTTCCATAGAGATTACACTCTTTTCGGGTGCTTAGGCAAGCTCGTCTTCCTATTTGCAGTGTGCGTGTTGATGTATTGCATATTCGGAAGGGCATACAATTTTACGCCATTTACATTAGTGAAATAGCAAATCAGCACCTCGTATAAAGTTAGTACTTTTAATTTAAATGAAATTAGTACTTTATATCAAAATTTGTCGAGCCTTCAATGGAATTTGGGCTTTTCTTTTCTTAGCTCTACAGAGCCCGGCAGTGTAACCAATTAAAAGGGCCATAAATTTAGTTTAGAAAATTACTTATATTCAATTCAAAGTAAACAATGTGTGATGAATTTGAGAGCCATTGTGTGGACGTTATGAAGTTCGGAACGTTGTTTTTTAGCCATTCTTGGATCACTTGAGCTTTGTGAGACGGTGCCGAGTCCTATTGAAACGTCCATGGTCTGCCACTAAAATGTTTGTCTACCCACGGCTTCAAAGCAACCTCCAGAATACTTTCCCGATAATATTTCGCATTTACCTTGAGGTCAGGCTCAATGAAAACGATTGGAGAGCGCCCATCTGAGGTTACAGTGGCCCAAACCATTACCTGTGGCGGGTCCTGCAGAATGGTCAGTCAAATAAACCCTATCGTTTTGGGAGTTTACGAATTGAACAATTTGGAAAATTTTCTTGTCAGAAAACACAATGTTCGGAAATTGACCGCTTTCGGCCAAGTGAAGTAACTCCTTCGCTCTCTCATGCCTAACTTGTTGCTGCTATGGTGTGAGATCATGCGCCTTTAGGATCTTGTAAGGCTTGACTTTGGGATCATTTTTCAGTATGCGACGGATACTATGGTCTGGTATTTTCAGCTCTTTCGCCATTTGATTGGCACATCTTCAGTCTTTGAACCATTTCACGTGACGTTGCAGTCTTTTGATGACCACCTCCATAAGGTTTCGCGATGCTACCAGTATCATTGTAATGAGTAATGGTGCGATAAATACAAACTTTATTTACTTTAAGGTGCTCGAGCTCACGAACAATCCAGTGATTTTCCAGCCAAACATAATGCCATCACACGATTACGTTTGAAATCCATTACTGATTTACTTTTTTCCCGTTTACTCTCGGCAAAATGCTTCCACGGGCTTGTAAACAATACTATGGACTGTCATTTAGCCAACTAACAGATAGCTGACGTGCATGAGCTGCTCGAGCGGTCTGAAGTTGGTTACACTCGAGTGTCGGACCCTGTATTATAATAGCCCCGAAACCTCGCAGTCATTCTGCTTCGTGATTGAGTAATTTCTTTCGGAAATGGTATATTTTTCTGTCTTCTAAAAATTACTAATAAGATATTTTATAAAGATATTTGCCCTGATGCTTAACCTCGAGCCCTGCTTTAGATCTTTTCCGCTATCTCATTGCCTGCCTTATTGTAATGAACCGCCAATATTTCGTTAGTAACAAAATAAAAGGCAATAGTATTTGAGGATACTACAATACTACAGGATTGACAGGTTTTGAAGATTTTGGCAACTTAAAGCCGCTAACTGTCATTACAACACACAGTTCTGCGTGTTTTATAAACGATGGAAATTTCAAGCCGTCGACATCGGCATCCTCGCCAAAACTGGCTTACGTGCTACAAAAAGATCGCCCGTTTTCAATCGTTTATGCAAATCCTTTGTAGATCCTCCCCTTGTTTGCAAAACTTCCTCACATTCTCTACAATTAGCTGTTTAATTTTTGTCGAGAGTTACTTAAAAACATGACCAGTCTTCTGACTTTGTTTGTGCGAGAGAAATTGTGTGCAATATGGTTTGGTCAGAACTTAATTTTATTACATATTTACATACCTGAAGTGATTGCCTTTCACTCATATTATTTTAGTATTATTTGATACAAAACGAATGTTAATATTTCAGTCATTTGAAGAGTTGTAAACATATGAAGCCCAGCTGATTTCTACCAAAAAAATACTTTCAATGCCGCTTTTGTGCTATAAAAAGGGATTTTTCAATCGCTATTTTACAAATGCCGAGAAATCTCGTCATTTTTTGGACTTAAGGGGGTATTCTAGTCTAGAGGCCCGAAATTCGAGCTTTTTTTGACGGTGAATAAAAAAAAGCTTTGATATTTTTACTATACATTTTTTATCATTTATTTATTTATATATTAAGAGCACACAAAATGATATTAAAAAAAAAAAAATCATGGAATTATGCGTCCTTGAAGTGGACGGGGAAAACAAGTGTCCTCGTGTCCACGATTTCTACCCTTGTGGTCATCTGAAAAAAAAAGATGACACATTCTTAATTAATATGAACGTCATTATCTTATGGCGCAGAAAAAAGTGGAAAAATATTTTTTTTATAAAATGGCGGCCACTCAAAAATTGAGGTTGATTTTTTCCTAATTTTTAAGCTTTCTGAAATTGTTTACACATATTAAAAAATTGAAATTTCCAGTTTTTCGTGCGTCATGCAATAAAGACATATTTAGAGAATATTCATGATAAACTTCAAGCAAATCGGTTGATTAGAACTTGAGATATCGTGCCGACCGTATCGAAAGAAGTAGTTTCGAGAAAAACACGTTTAAAGTTTTACGTTACCTGCCTATTGTTACAGCCGTCCTCTCAAACCAGTCTAGCTGTCGCGTCACTAAAATAGTTGTAACTTCGAAAATAATTCGAAATTTGAAAAATCCTTTTAGGGAGATATTTTTGAATACTTAAGCTATCGAATTTTGAAAAAAAAAATTTCGATTTTTTCATATTTCTAGACTAGAATACGTCCTTAAGAAAGTCCGGGATCCCGGGATTGACATCTTTGCTGAGCACTCACCCAACTGCTCGCCTTTATTCCCTATACTTTCCCTCGCGGTCAAAGGTTAAATCAGCGCACTTATTTAATTTATTTACCCAAAAACCCAAGCCGTTAACCACATGAACCAGAAATATTAATGGGCACATAACATTACAACAACAACAATAGTAACAGACAAAATGCTAATTTGTGTTTTATTCAAGCGTGTAAAAGCGATTAGAAACTGTGTGTTTGTATGCTAGTAAATCAACAGAAGTGATAAGACCAAAACAACGATTGCTTGCTGACCGCGCAAGTAATTTCAGTAATTCAAGTAACCCAAAAAATTTAGTAAAATAAACGCAAATAATAAAGTGCGCAACAACACAAAAAAAAACAAAAATACAAAACCACAAACGAATAAAATGTTTTTCAAGGAATTGGACTGGATGAACAGCCAGCCAGCATTAGTGCGAAGATACGCTCTGTGTTACAGAAGTGAAAGGATCATCTTTTAAGAGACCCTTTTCCATGTGATGTAGCGAAATGGCAAAGCTGTTTAACCGGCTAGCAAATACTCTTACAATAAAACGATGATTGTGCTGATAATGATACCGAAAGCCGTTGATAGCTGCGCGGCCAACGCCACCAACACAGCAGGCAAAGAGGAGGGGAAAAAAAGTCGATAAAAAAACAAGCAACCTTAAACGTTAACAGATATGGGCACACAAATGGACATGCGGGCGGTTTATGACTGTACAATAAAAACAACATTAGCGAAGGCATGCTGCGCGCAGCAAAGTGGCAGCCAAACGAAACGAAATGCTGGTCGACTGGTCAACGCCAAGAAGCACTGACATATCGTTTTACCAGCATTGCATACACACAGGCGAACACACTTTGTATTATACGCATACACATACACATGCATATACTTGTACTTATATAAAATGAATTTCATGCCAATACACGCGCCATGACCACTGACTCCTTTCTCCTACTCCGAGAAAATCGTTTGCTCCGCTGGGTTGGACTGTCACTCGCATTATAACTCCCTCGGGTGCTATCACAGCCAATTAGGAGAATATTTTCCATGCTAAATCGCTGCTTAGCAATGCAAATGGTGTTTCAACTATGTACCATAACTTTACCCAACATCCTTTTTGCGACGGCTTACTCTGTTTACTGCTATTTGGTTTTGTATGCATCGGAATTTCGCACCATCAAACGGCTGCGAGTATTTTCTAGCCATATTAATGTGAGCTGGTGTCTTGTTGTTGCTTGCATGCATATTATAAAATTAGCGCGTGATAGGTTATTTGCACCCAAGACGGCTGGGTTTCATTAGTTTAAACTCAATATCCGTTTTATTGTATTGCTCTATCTGAAGTCTTACAATTAATATAAAAGGAGCGATGTATTCGTATATGAAGAAAATTTGTGAGGAGTTGATACTGGTAGAAAGTGTCAATACAGAAAGAAATGAGACAACAACCAACAATTAAATGAACACACATTCAATTCTGCGGTAATTTAATTTACTGTCAAAGAGTTGTTCGCATCAAGCGGATTTTCAAATCATTTGTTGTTATCGACGCACAAAACTGCTTCCAGTATTAAAACAGCAGAAATGCATAAAGAAAACACGCACGACCATCCATCAGTTCTACTATCCGTAGAACACTTGCAAGACGCATCGAAAACAGACTATCTGGCTCCCAAGATAGAGCTAAACCAAGACTATAAAATACGAATACCCGACAGGAAGGATTGGCAGACCAGAGTCAAATCAGATGTTGGGGGTCACCATATTTATACTGACGGCTCAAAGACGAACAATGGCACTGGGTCGGGAGTTGGTTGGTTGAAGTGGTGATTCATCCAGAATCCAACCAGCGCTTCCGCACCATTTTGTTGCCACATCCTCGTCACCAATTTGTTTAATTGTTATATACAGAAAGAACAAATATCCTAAAATTGATCCTTTAGACCCCCAGGCCGCTGTAGCGTCTTCCAGGCTGAGATCTACCCTATAGACAAAGCAGAAAAAACGATAAGACTAATAAACTTACCGAAAAACCTTGCCATTTTTGTTGATAGTAAACCAGCGCATCAATTCAAGATATGTTAAAGATTGCCGGAAGTCGCTCGCACTTATCCAACAACACAACACCACCCTTTGTTGGGTCCCCGGTCACTCTTTAGTGTAGGGAAATGAAAGAGCAGATGAGTGTGCAAGGAGAGGCTCTGAGCTTGACTTTCAGCGAGTGGTAGAGGGCATATGTAAGCATTCCTCTAAAAGAACTGTAAACTGCGATTGACTTGAAACACAGAACTTGACTTGACACGCAGAAACCAATAGAAGCCGGGCTCTAACTACTAACTACAGGGTCTCCAAAGCGCACTGGCTAAAACTGAATCTTTAAATGAAAACAATGCGTGCTTGCATTCAGCAGATCATCTACCAGCATCCTCACAGGCGTTATAACGGATCACTGCATTATTGACACCCTAGCCAGTAGAATGGGTGTACCCCACCCATGATAGAGATGAAGAAGAAATTGAGTCCATACAACACGTCCTCTGTGAATGACCTGCACTTCAAAGAAGCCGCGCCAAATATTTTTTTTTATAATTTCTTTGAAGATCTGGGAAATTTGCAAGATGTCTCACAAAAGTTACCTTATTAAAAATACCTAAGTGGTCTAATCACCTTAGTTAGTCCATCCGCGTTCATTTTGCGCTGGAGAATTTTTAGCCATTAAAAATTATCTAATTATCGTCTTGGAACACCCATACTGCCGATTTTTGTGTTGTTTCCAGCTCATATGCCAAGATTCGTCACATGTTGAATTTCTTCAATATTTGTTTACACCAACTGACGTGAGTCTTTTATTGGGAAATTGTCAAATTATGCGGTACCCAACGAGAATAAATCTTCTTAAGGACCAAATGTCCATGCAATATTGCATGTTCACGAACGTATGCTGGTTTGACTATTGCCGAAGTGTGTCTCTATCACACAATATATCATAAGATGATCTTGTCTTATCAATAGGCGCACAGTTCCAAGCTGCTTTAGAGCCGTGAACACGCAAACATTTCCAACAGGACTCGGCACCATCTCATAAAGCTCTTGTGAGCCAAGAATGGTTAAAAATCATGTTCTACACTTCATTTCGTCCACACAATGGCTTTCGAATTCGCCAGATGCAAATCCGATAGACTATTCCATCTGGTCCATTTTGGAGAGCAAGGTGAGGACTAAAAAATATGCCAGTATGGATGCGCTGAAAAAAGCGATTATACGAGAATGGGGCAAAATACCTCAAGATCACATTCGTGCAGCATTCAACTCATTTTTTTACCGTTTCAAGGCTATAGTCAAGGCAAATGGTGGTGATATCGAGCTAAAGTGAATATATGTTAAAATTGTAATGATTTTTGAACAATTTTGTCTTTGAAGTCAATAAAAACTAATTTCACACAAAAAATTTATGGTGTTTTGAATAGGTAACATTTCATATCGTTCACCCTGTAGAATAAACGATAGTGAACATCTGAGCTACACGCCAGGTCAGTGCACTTTAAATAAGTGAAAGAGCGTTCATAGAACCATTCTTACAGAAAATTTCTTCAGACATTTTCCGCTAAGAACTTTTCAACAAAACTTCACACAATATGCGGGTACCACTCGCACAAGTAGATGTTGGTGAGTAAGTATCTAAGTATCTATGCAAACTTACTCAAGTTTAAATACGCAAAAATCGGAAATAAGTACGTAAAAATCAATCGATAGCAGTCGTAAATGCTTCCACGTAAATACAAAAACAAATACTTATCCCAATTGAAGCATTGCTTGGATTTGATCACCAGCATCCCCACACACGCAAGAGTTCACAGCACTCTAAGGGGAGACTACTATGGAACTCGTCCTACCACGGCATCACTCGTATTTATTTCGCTCGCTTCCTCTGCCACTTCCTACAAGTGGTTTTCGCTACTCTTCTGCGGCACTAGCGGCGGGAAGGTATTTTGAAAGTTTGGCTAATGGTTTGGGCCATAAATAATGTCCGTTTGTACTTTTAAACGACTTCCTTTCATTTGTTGTTTTGCTGCTTTTTACAGCCATTACCATTGTTATTTCTTTTATTTGCTTTTTTTTTATTTCTTCTCTTATTTATTTTTACTTCGATTACTTTTTTCCTTGTTAAATTGTTTCAACGCCAATACATAATAGCGGACACTCCCCACTTCACTGCGTTGTATGAAAAAACAAAAACTAAGGGTGCAGGCTACCAGGCTTTGGCGAGTGCCACAACCGCCAGTCAACAGCCGTCAAAGATAGCAATCTTCGATTTCTTATGCGAGTCTTTACTTTTTTACAATTTATTTTGCGCGCCAACTAGCGCTCACACCTCAAGTGGTCGCTGCAATTTCCTCAACAGTTGCGTGTTGGTATTTTTGTAAATCACTTGTAGTATTGATGTTCTAGGATATCGCCTGCGTAATCGAAATCCTGCAAAATGTCTTGTTTTTTCTTGCACTTTATTGTAATGTGGAATCGGAATATAAATCGTTTTGTATTAAGACACGAATACGCTGCAATGGCGGTTTGCTTATTGCGCGGGGATGAAAGGTTAGTTAGTTGCTTCGTTGGTTGGCCGATTGCATCGATTGGGTATTAGCTTGTCGGTTTGGCTGGTGACTGGTGGATTTTTGGTTGACTAAAGACGTGTCATGCCAGAGGCATTGGCGCCTGATATGCTGTCGCTTGAGGTAGCGCCAAGATAAATGGCTCACTTAAGAGCGCAGTAGTCGCAGTGGCAAGTAAGTACAAATATGTAGCTGCTGGCGAATAAGACGCTGGAATTGGTGACAAAGCCGAAGCCTCTTAATAGGCGTGCGGTTTAATGCACCGGGCTATTAGTCAAACTTTGCTAAAACGCTGTTAAAATAAAGAAAAATATGATGATGGCAAAAGCAATTTATTTTCAATGATTAACGTTCCATTCTTTTATTTAATATCTTGGTGGATGGTTGCAAAATGGTTGATTCTAAGGTGAAAATGTTACTAAGTGCAATATAACTAAAGGGTTTTCCAATAAGAGGTGGTTCAAAGAAAAATGCTATTGTTTAATATAAATGGTCGGATGTTTATTTCATTATAAAGAGGAACGTATGCCGTTAATAGTGGAAAATAATCTCAGGCAAATGACCACCACGACCACGCTTGCAGGACAACATCCTTTTCACGAAAAATTTTCCATAACCGAATTGCAAAGTGGCTGCCCTATGCCCTCGATAGCCTCACGAATTCCATCTTTGAGGTCTTGAATCGACCCTGGGCTGTTGACATAGACCTTCTCTTCCACAAGGCCCTGAAGAAAATAGTCACAAGGTGGTAAATCACAAGATCTCGGTAGCAAATTAGCCACAGTCCGGAAACTTTTCCCGTAAAAGATCAATGGTTTCGTTGCTTGTGTGGCACGTAGCGCTGTATTGTTGAAAAAAAACGTTGTCCAGATTAATACCATCCAATTCCGGCCATAAAAAATCGTTAATCGCGATAGCGCAATCCATTCACCAATAACACCTGTTATTGGAAAACCGTTTAGCACTCTCATTAAGATAACTATTGAAAACATTATTCCATTATTTTTGAGTAAATTTTTTGCGCAAATGGTTTGAAACTGTTTTATGGTCGATCTTTAGCACTTATTCTGTGATTTTTTCGACATTTTCGACGACGGGCCTGCCTGATTTCAAAAATGCCTGAACGAAATCGACGAAACCTAAATTGCACGTAATTAGCTGTTACAGTATCGGCACTATAAACACCAATCACAATTTCAGCGGCCTGGCTTGCATTTTCGTTTTTATCAAAGGAAAACTGTAAAACGTACAGAATTTTCTTTTTGTCGACTTCCATTGTTAACACCCTGTAAATCACAACAAATGGAATGGAACAAACAAAAAACAGCACAATCGTTTTTTTCGTGTGAAATGTCACCTTGACAACGAGCATAAACTTTAAATTTTTCGGCCGATATTTTACGAGATATCGATTACTCAGCCATCTACCTAGAAAATAATGGTACCATCCATCTAAAATATATTTTATATGTACTTTTATGTGATTGACGTTAGTTAGTTAAAAGTTGAAAAAGTACATATCCTTTCCGGATCTAAAATTGATTACCTGCTGTCAGGGCCGTAGAGAGCATATCCGGGCCCCGGGGGAAAATTGCAAATGCGGACCCTTTCCAATTATGTCGAATTCATATAAATACGTTTAATCTCTAGTCCGGGCCCCTCTGAGAACTCCGTGCCCGGGGTAGAAAATTCCCCGATTTTTCTAATAGCGGTCGCCCCTCGGCAGGCAATGGCAAACCTTCGAGTGTATTTCTACCATGAAAAAGCTCCTCATAAAAATATCTGTCGTTCGGAGTCGGCTTGAAACTGTATGTCCCTCCATTTGTGGAACAACATCAAGAGGAGGAGGAGGAGCTCGGCCAAACACCCAAAAAGGGTATACGCACCAATTATATATATGTATATATAGAAGGGTGTCTACCAAACAGCCAATGACCGGTGACACAAGCAACGATATTCAAGATGTTCTCTCTTGAGAGGTTAAAGCCATTCTTCTGATATTTTCTTATCTTTTTACGGCCAAATTATTTCTCAGGAAAACGCAGAAAAGATGGAGCTCCATTTCTTCATGTGCTATTTCGAAAATCCTTTGGCCCCAATACGATATTCGAAGAACTCAGAAAGTCCTTTGGACTCCTCGCTATTCAATTTCCAAACTCGTAGCTGTGTTTACCGGTCACTGGACGATCGGCACACTCGCGGAAAAGCTAGGGTTACCATTTAACCCCCATTGCAGAAGCTGTGGGGACCTTTCAGAGAAGGAGACTGTTGAGGACTTTCTCTGTAAATGTCCGGGTTTGGAAGCTAGACGACTAAGGTCACTGGGCGCTCCTTTCTTCGACAGCCTGTGGCAGTGCGCCAATCTAAATTCAATCAATCTCCTCCATTATATCAACAGCTCTGGCTGGCTGTAGATATCTGCCTGTTGGACAAAACGGGTATCAAAACGGCGCTTTAGTGCTACTTGAGGAGTGCCAGACCGGCACTTCAACCGCATCACCTACCTACCTACCTACGGCCAAATTAGCCTGGTTGTAGAACACTTATTTTCTCTCCCTCTCTATGACCTCCTGGAGAATATATGTATATGTTTATTCTTAATTTGCAAGTTGAAATAGGAATTCCAATATTGTCTCTGTTTTCAAGCAGCGGAAGATTAGTACCTTTTCTGGCTAGCTCATCGGCTTTGCAAGTTCTCTCAATCTCTCTATATCTTGACCTCCTTTATCGCTAAGACTTCTGCCTGGTAGACGCTACAGTAGTCCGGAAGACGGACAGATAATTCTAATCCTAATAATTATCTTTCTACATCTGGTTTAATTTTAAGGCTTTCACAAATTGATGACAAATCCAAAGATCTTGTGGGTATTAAATAAAGTACTCGTATATCCATACAAGAACTTCTCTCCTGCTCACTTAAATATTCGCAGATTCGTAGAATATACTTCCTGCCCATTCCCCGCCATTGACTTCATTACCTCATTTCAGTGTTGCTTCATATGCCAGCGCTGCACCGCCTACAACCATTTTGGTGTTAAAACTGCTGACAGCGGTCGGTTTTACTGACGACAGGCTGAGCGTTTTTTATATGGTCCTTTTTTTATGTCGTCGCCACCGCTGCCAATTTCTCGCCTTGTGTCGTCTGGTGGTCAGCAGCTTCTCATTGTATTTGTCTACTTGTTTTGGGCTTGGCAAATGTTAATCTGTAATGAGGGTGATTTCAGTTGTACTCGTATTTGTGGTAGATTTGTCCACTTAGTATGTGGCACACCACTGTGGACTTGTATCACATTTTTATCACTGCCAACAGTCGGGATAAAATGGACATCCCAACAAGCAGAGTGCAAACTCATAGTACTGGCACGCAGTGGATTTAGTAAAACGCTTTCACTTGCTATGCTTCCCAGCTGATGTCCCTTGATGAGGCTTATGTTAATGGTAGTGGCGATGTTGAAAATCATTTGTACATTTTCACAGTGGATTTTCGCCTTTCTCCTACCGCCTTAGTCGCTTACGGCAGTTAGATAGAAGCGGTGGGCGGACGAAAGTTTGGGATAGTCGGGATATGAGCTAATACAACGCATGCTGTGCAGAATATGATAATGTTAATAATTCTGCATGTTTGCCATTGCCCATTTTGCACTGATGCTGAATTATTGTCTGTGCATAAGTTGCACTTTTTCATGATTTGCTTGTGTTATTTTTTCTTTACATTTCTTTATTTTTTTTTCGTCTACGCTAATGTGTAATTTGCAAATTTGCGAAATGTGATATTGGACCATTTGTTTTGGGTTTTTGTCGCTTTTTTTGTTGAGTATGTGTGAATTATTATGGTACGTGCATTTGATTTATGCCGCCTGGACATCGTGCATGAGAGTGACAGTGACAATCTCGATTTCGATTTTGTGCTAATGAGGTAGTACTATTTTTCATATCGCACTCATTCTGCCTTTGTTTTTGTTTCTATATGTTTTTTATTTGGCCTTTTTTGTGTGGCAAATCATTGCATATTTATAAGCTTCCGCATAAAACCACTAATGAGTTGCGCTTGTCAGTTGATTTTACATTCTTTTCCCTTCGCATTGTTGTTATCGAAATTCCTCAAAGTCCATTTGTCGAAGATTTTAATAAAATGACTTTCCTTTGTCACCCCAACTTCCGCTCAGCTACACTGTCAGTCGCCAGTGCCAATCGCCATTCAACAGCTGTCCGGTTGGTTGCCTTGTTGTTGTACGCAATTTTATATTCAAATGGTTAAAATTAAAATCTGTGACAGTTTATTTGAACAATTTAGACTTACCGCCATTACTATCTTCACCATTGTTGCCCCCGCCCCCTATAACCTTCGCCCTCCCCAAGCATCACTTCGACTTGTCGCTCGCTCATCTCTTTGCTTGCACTCATTGTTCTCATCCACTTTAGTATTTAGCCCAAGTCTCGCCACTTCATTTTAATTTTCACTCTCATTTCCATTCTAGTTAAAATTTTCATTATGTTCCATTTGCTGCTCAAGTGCGGTCCACTTTGTTTAAATATATGGCAAAAGTATGTAGGTATATATTTTTTTTATTTTATTGTACACTATTCAGCTGTCTTATAAAATCAAAATGAAAATGTGGTTGAAAAATCGGCTACATCCGCTTCGGTTTCCTTCAGAGGCTACCTCTTTCTCCAACCAATTGGTCTTACCTTTTTGCCACCCACTTCTTTATCTGTGCATTCACACTTAGTTGGCGTATTGAAAGTGTCATTTCACTGTTGGGTGGATCGCTGTGCCGCTCTCACTGCTCAATTGAGTTCGGTGGGTCGAATTTGAGTTGAGTTCTTTGGGTACGCTGCGATTGACAGTGTGGCAGATTTCGTTTGTGCGCATTGTGTTGTGGATTTCAATAGGAATTTAATTTTATATTTGAATTTTAAAATCCCTTTCCGGACAGGAAAATGGACAATTTGTGTTTGTGGCAATTGATTGGCAAATATTGGCAGCTTGTTGGGGTAGTGCTTGGAAAAAGCTTGATTAATATGCAGCATGATAAAAAAGGAGATGACCTGTTCGCGCAGGTTGATTAAAATATTTATTGAGGGTGGATATTTTTAAAAATTCTATAAAAAACTGACGTGCATACGTGTCAATGATTTTGGTTTTATTAAAAAGAACCAAACTTCCGATTAACTGTGGAGTATAACTTTATTCCAAGAATGATGGAATAGAAGATTGCGCCCAGCAGAGAGAACTTTTGAGAGTAATTTTGGCGTTGTACCGCAATAGTGTAGTTGCGTGGCAGAAATATGACAACTGAAACAAGTCTGACGTCAGACTTGTCAAAATCCCGAAAAATAAAGTAACTGTTTTGGGAAGACGTCACCTTCAGTAATCAATTTGCCTTGTCTCGAACTTGAGACGTATAAACCTATTAGCCAATAAGAATCACCTTGTGACAAGTAGCAAGTAAGGACTATCCAGTGAAGAAAAAGACGACTGAACAATAATCACAAAAGGGGAATAAAGATTCATTCGATTTGAGCAGGAAAGCAGGGCGGGCATTTTGTTTCTCATATTAAGTTTAAACTTGGCGTTTTTCAAAGGTTTGGTTCAGACTTTACTGATTTTCATACGTTGAAAGTACTATACACTTCCCTATGGTGGCATATACAGTCTTTATATGGAGACCATATCACGATTGCCATATTAAAATACTTGAACGTGTTCAAAAGAGATTTGTTCGTGTTGCTCTTAGATCCTTGAAGTTTGAGTATTCAATTCCTTCTAACAACTTTAGTTGCTTACTAATTTATTTAAAGTTCTTCTTTCACTCGCTTTTTTGTTTGAAATTATAAGTGGAGCGGTTGACTAATTTTTCTTTCTCGAACACATTTATTTTCGTATTCCAAAAAACAAGCTTCTAAGCAACTATATTTTCTTTCTAGAGCGAGTTAAAGCTATTTATGCTTCTATATAGAGAACTTTAAAGGACGCTGACTGATTCTCAAATTTTTTGGCTTTCGATTTTTCATCTTCTAAACCTAGTTTTAATTTTTGTTACGATTAAATGAAATGCTTACGTAACTTTTAGTTGTACGGCTCGATGTGATTCGAAGTTCATAATCTGTAAGAAATGTGTGTATTTCTAGAGTATTATTTCAATAAACAAATTGTGCGTTTTGATTAATATTCAACGCGCTCGTGATAGTACCCATGATGCCAATTTTAAAATCGATAGGTTTCCAATTCATTATTTTGAAAACCAGATTTTGATATGAAATTTCTGTTTTCCAATTTTTAGCCAACAGAGTTTCAGGTTTGTATCACAATGTTCCTTTTATAAATATTTCGTTTTTTTTTTTTCATTTTATTTTACTAAATCTGGAAGGTGAAGTCCAAAATAAACAAGACTGCCGTCATAATTTGGCTGGCTCCATTTTTGATGGCTCCATCTTTTTAATAAGTTAGTGCGTTGGAAGTTACATCCTTAGCTGATTTCCACTGAAAGCTTGGTGACCTTCGCTTAAGTGGAGGCGAAGTTATTGCGTCTAAAGTGTCAGTATGTTTGTGTCATCGGCACAAAAATGAGTTTCGAACAAACAGCTAAATCACATTTTGTTTTAAAATCGGTAAAACGTGTACTGAAACATTTGAATAGATAAAAAAAGTTTATGGCGATGATTGTCTATCTCGTGCCTGAGTTCATGAGTGGTTTATACGTTTCACAGATGGTTGAGAGGATATAAATGACAATGAACTACAATGAAACTAAGCGTCAATTGCCGAATGGAAGACCCCAGACGAGCTATCACCCAAAAAATCGCGTTTGGAGAAGTTCATTTCAAGTTGATTTCATTGTCATATCCATTCATTTTGCTTGGAATACCGTACAACCCCTATTGCAGAAGGGATCCCGCAGAGAAAAAGACTGTTCAACACTTTCTCTGCAAATGTCCGGCTGTGGCGGCTAGGCACTTGATATTCCTTAGCCTAGATCCCTTTTCTCTCCTCCACTATATCAACAGCACTGGATGGCTGTA
>JAYXIM010018704.1:0-46794 GCA_037575425.1 Anastrepha fraterculus
ATATGAAGAGGAGCTCGGCCAAACATTTAACAGTGGTCTACGCGCCAAATATTTTTTTATTTTTTTATTGTAATTTTCAAACCCTTTATGGAAAAATATCAAGACGCACACCATAAGTTGGAGGATGACCTCGGCCAAATACCCGAAAAGGGTGCCAGCGCCAATTATATAAATATATAATTTTGAAAACTTAGATTGCGTGTTGCATGAGTTTTACTGGGTTCTGTTATTTGCTAATTTGGACTTAACTACTGGCTTTTGGCTTTTTTAAATAAAAAATAAATATTCCAAGCACTTCCTATCAGAAATTCAAGTTACCGTGGAATATTAGAAAATACAAACATATGAAAAATCGGTGTTAGCGGTTAATAAGTAATACCAGAAATGCAAAGTTTCACAAATCGGTTAAAGTTAATTTTCAGTAAGTTGCTTTCTGCTGGACTATTTCTACAAGATTAAAAAAATGGGAATAAGAATGGCATCACAATCTATAGGCTTGTTACGAAATTTGCAACAATTTTGAAATTATTTGTCACTATTACAAAGACAAATCTGATATTTATTTATTTAACCTTATAGGACCGAATCAGTACGGTTTTGCTAGTGGAATATCTACGGTGTCTAACCTTGCAATTTTTTCTGTGGACTGTGTCAATTGCTTTAAACACTTTGAAGTAGATATCATAAAATATTGCTAAAGAAATTAGCTTTTTTAATATTGCATTCATTCCTTCACAACTTCCCGTTTTTTCCAGGTAACGTGTGGTGTTCCTGAAAATGACATGATTTAACGTTTACTATTTTAGAAATTTCTCATCTACGCTCATCATCTTAAAATTTACACTGCCATATCAAATGCTGAGTGTTGAAAGTTATTGGAATCTGAGATAGACAGAGTTTATTCTTGGTGCGAGAATTATTATTTATAGAATCGTTTATATTTGGATACGGACAAATGCTTTCAAATTAACACTTTTATATAAATACTTCTTTTTTATTTTTTTAAGATAAAATAAAAATATATTACATAGCAGTTTTTATGAAAATAATTATACTGCACAAACTTTAGTTTATAAATTTTTGGGGAAAACATCTTTTCAAGCATCAAGCTGTTCAAATTTTTTACCCATAGGACGTTTAAGGGGGAGCCTGGTTTATGAGGTCTAAAAATTGCATCTCTTTGCGATTTTTTTTTTAAGGAAAAAATTAATTTAGTACTGCAAAGTATTTTCTATCTTTTAATGAACATTTAAAAAGCATAAAAAAATTTTGTACTGGTTAAAATAAGTTGAAAAAAATGTTTAACATAGAAATTAGTAGAGCGCTGCAACGCTGGAGTTTCCAACTGGTGTACAAGATACAGCTCGTAATTATTATCGAAAGCAAAAAATTTAAATGGGTCTCTAATTATCATGATTTTTTATTCTAGATGAACTAAGAAAACTGAGAGAAATTCCAAAATTTCACCTTTTTGGAGGTTTTAAAGAAAAAAAACTTGGTATAAAAATCTTGAAAATTTTTTTTTATCTATTTTGATAGTTCAAATAGAAGAGAATTTAATACTGAAGGGAGCAAGCTATGATTAATTTCAAAAGGTTCATTCGTTTTTTCATTCATGTACGCAAATTCAAAGAAATCTTAAAAATGAAAAATCGGGAAAAGAAGATAAAGTTTGTACTATAGCTGTCCGGTCACAGCGTAACTACCTAACGCTCGCCTACCTTTGGCTCTGTATCTACAGAAATATTGAGAATTAGGCTCTGTAACTTTGTGTGAATATTCTGAAATACATTAGGAATCGCTTAAAATGAAAAAAAAAATTGATTTTTTTGACCTTATAAACCAGGCTCCCCCTTAACTCTGCAATCGGTGAATATCTTTCAAACTGTAAATAAATTGTTGAACAAAATGGCGCCAATTTGAAAACCATAAACCAGATAAACTTTACTAAGTTAATTTCAAGGTCAAATTAGAGCGATATAAGAACATATTTTCAGAAAGAAAAAAATTTGTTATAATAGATTTATAATTGATAGATTTACAATATCCAAAACTTACGTTACAATTTTTATTAATAACATATTTATTCAATCAAAACGAGCATAAGTTTTTGAAACAATTAGTAGCTTACGGGAAAGTCAACTTGTAATTTGATAATATTTGTATGCTCCATAGTTGCCACAAAATCCTTCTTGATATACAACTCTTATGGAAAATTGCAAAGCTGTTGAAGTTGGAAAGCGCACCGTAAATATAAGGGGGGTCTAAGGATTATATTCCGAATTATTTGACCAAAAACAATGACAAACAAGGAATTGCTCGTAAAAACAAACATTGAGCTACTAGGCACTTAGATTAGAAGACAGAAAGGGAAGTGGACTGGCCACAGTTTACGCAAAAATACGGTAGCGTAGCGAAGGAGGAAGTGGAATGGAAACCACTCACAGCGATAGGAAGAGCGCCTGGCAGACCGAAGGGAAACCCGGAAAAGAACTGTGCATCGCCAGGAGGCTCAACTCGTGTTAAGCTGAAAGCAGCTGAAGGCGTTATCCAGTAAGCGGACGATATGACGCTTAAGTGATGTTGGTGTCCTATGTCCTGCTAGGGATTCAAGGAAGCAATGATTGTGATGACTTACTCAGACTGGTATTGTTTGACTAAACTATATTAAAAAGTTAGATAAAAAAGTAAGTGTGCTTCGAAAGTGCAAAGCAAAAAGTAGGGAATATAAACTTTTTGCGTTTTAAAACTTGCAATTTTTGTCACACTTACAATAATCCGCAGTATAAACCGCACATACACATATAACATACATATACTCATACGTACTTCTGCACTATCGCCTCACTGCAGTGGCTACAATTTATGCACATTATAATCTTTTTGCCTCTTTGCCTATTGCATTGCAACAAATATTGCAATCATTTTTCAATGCCATATTTGTCGTATTCGTTTAGCAGAAACCGCCACCCACAACCCACCAGCCACTGCTTGCGGTAAGCTAAGGCCATTTAAAATACAAAGAGTTGATTTTGTTTTTGGTTGCTCGTATGCGGTGTTTTGAACTATATGCAAGTGTGTTTGTGTTCAGCTACATTTGTGAGCAGATGTCTAATTTATAAAGTCAGTGACTTCTCAACTTGTATGTGCTTATTTAAGCATGACATGCATGATGTGTCAAATAACTTTTAATAACTTTTTGCGTACCACGATATGAATCGTTTTCAAGGGATACACGCTAAAAAAAAACACTTTTTTCATGAATTTATTGTAGCGAAACGGTTCAAGTCAGTTTATTAAAAGTTATTGCATATTATAAAGTAACATTTCAAGAATATTTGATAAAATTTTCATGTAAAAATATTGCAAAATGAGCGAATGAGAGCACATTTACGTAGACGTCTTTTCAAAAATACATTTTGCAGTAGTCAGCATATCTCAGCGTAGAATCATCTGAAATCAAAAAAATCGAATAATTTAGTTAAAGTATGAGTTAAACTTCCCCCAACGTTTATTTTGACGATTTATTTTCATTTTCAGCCATTTGGTAGTCGTTTGAAGTAAAAAGTGATTTTTGACGAAAAAATGCCGCCATTTTGTAGGTGTAAAACCACCTTAATATAAAAAAAAAAAATGGCGAAAAAAAACGTTGGGGGGAGGTTTTTTATATGTAAAATATGTGTGCAAAATTTCAAAAGGATCGGTTGAGTAGTTTTCAAATGCCAATGACTACGCACTTTAAAAAAAAAGGTTCGAGAAAACCGCGTTTAAAGTTTGTAACGGACTACGCGCGCAACTGCTGCGTCTCGGCAGATGTTTGAAGCGGCTCGGCTTTATGCTCTATAACTTAAAAAGTTTTTCTCGGATTGACTTAAAAGTTTAACACGGTATTTTTGAAATACATGCAAAAATAACATGCAAAAAAAAAAAAATCGATTTTTATCCCTTACCCCCCCCCTTAAACTTATAAAGGCATATACGCAGCTCGGTCGCCAAACAAACAAGTGTTTGCGCAAACAAGCGATCAAACATGCAGGCAAAAAGAATTTTAGAGCTCTCAGTGTGTGTCACCAACAACCAACCAAAAATCGACCTAAAACATTCGAATAAAGATGCTACCCCTGCAAAGCGCGGGAGATCTAGTCCAGGTAAATATACACCTAATACTGGCTGGCAACGCCTTCTGCAAGCAACTCAAATCAATTCGTAGTACTCGAACAAGAGGAAATCAAGCGTACGAGTAGTACTGTATTTGTATCTACGATATTTGTATTTGGAGTGAGCAACAACCAGCCACTTCAAGAACTACTGTTAAATGTAGCCTTAGATGGCTTCGTATTAAAAGTTACTGGAGGAAACGAAGTTAAAATCCAACCACAGCCAGCAAAACAATACACTCCAATAACTGCGGCTCTAGAGGAAAAGAAAACTGAATTCTATATATACAAATTAAAACAGCAACGTAACATGGTAAACAACATAACCGCTTCCAATGTAATACATTAGCCTTAAAGCAGGCAGCTAAAATAAAGAGTTATATGCTTGTGATAATCTGCTTGATACAAAAATTAAATTTGAAGCGCCAAAAATGGCGCGAAATTTCACAATGCACAAGATGTCAACGCTACGGACATACAAAGCACTTTTGCAATCGTAGTCCAAGATGCGTTAAATGCGTTGGTAATCACTTAACCGTTGACTGTTCAAAATGGGGTACGTCAAAGAAAGTAAAATGCGTGTAAATGTGATGGTAACCATCCCGCCAATTACAAGGGTTGTACTATTTACAAAGACCTGCAACGAAAAGCGTACCCAACGCTGCCAAATGTTGTGCCTAACTCCAAAATCCCTCAGCCTGCAATAACAAAAAATACGCTGTCTTATGCATCGAGCACAAAAAAAAGCCACATCCAACTATTGAAATAGGTACTGTTCAGAAAGAAAACAATAATGAAATAGAAGAACTCAAAAGAATGGTCAGAACTCTAGTTGAACAGATGGGTACTGTACTCAATCCGCTTACAGACATGCTCCCGAGTGTTCCAAAATGAATGGAAGGCCGCTGTTGCTTGCAATTTGTAATCTCAATGGGCTCATCCAGCACAGCTATGAAGTGGAAGTATTTCTAGCAGATAAATATATTGACATAATGTTAATATCTGAAACACACTTGACAGACAAATGTTACGTAAAAATTTCAAAATATGATTTATACCACACAAATCATCCTGCTGGTACAGCAAGAGGAGGCACGGCCATCTTATAATATATATAATATTGCGCTTACAGTTGATGGAAACACTAAAAATTACAATCTACAATCGATTGCTATAACAGTCACAGATGGAAAGAGCTCTCTTGTGATTGCTTCTGTGTACTGCACTCCAAATCAATCAATAAAAAGCGGCGAATACGAAATGTATTTCAAATCGTTGGGACCTCGATTTATAGCAGGACGCTTAATAACTCCAAGAGGGCGCGAACTTCTCAGAGCAATGCCGGCCAATAAGTTATTCCACGTCTCGAAAGGACAACCCACTTACTGGCCTAGTGAACCAAATAAAACACCGGATCTTATAGATTTTTGCATATGCAAAGGTGTATCTAAAAATCAGGTCTCCATAGAAACATGTCTAGATCTTTCATCAGATCACTCGCCTTTGCTGTTAACAATAAACTCTTGTTTTCAAAAAAAAGGAAACTTGACCAAAGCCATACAATAAAATGATAAATTGGGAATACTTTAAAGAACTGGTCGAGGATCCTCTGTGTCCAAATATTCCACTAAAATCTCTGATCTGGGCACGGCCGTTGAGATTTTCAACAACTGCATTCAAAGCGCTGCCTGGACCGCTACGCCGGAAACTAAGCACACGCAAGCTTCGCAAGTATAAACCTCCTAACATGGGATATATTTTCTTTCCTTCGCTTCTGTAATAATTTCGTTAAAGAATTCGTAGTAAACAATATTTTTTTTATCATAAAGTAATCTGGTTCCTTAGTATTATGACAACAACATATTTACAATACAAACTACTATTGAACAAAGCTTCTTGAGATGTTAGGCTGATTAGCTCGGCTGGAACTCGAGCTCAACGTGTTCAATCGATCTACTATTGTAAAGTCTGTTCCTGCTGCAATCAATCACTTAGGCTTATTCTAATTCGAATAGAAAATTTACTAAGATTTCAGAAACATTTTTAGAAGATATTTTCATATTACTATGCTGTGCTCGATGCGTTTTTTATTGCAAAAATGCCGCGCAGTTCAAGATATTTTCCTTTTTGTTGATAAAAAAGGTAAATAACGCATTGGGAGGAGTAATAAATAAATAACAAATAGCGTATATATTTATATACATATACAGATGCGTACGTAAACATATATATGTAAATCATACTTCTAGCGCAGCTAAAAACGGAAAGCGTGAAATGTGAAAATTAGCAAAAGTCACGCATACGCAAAGTGTGCGGGCCACAAAACTGACAGGACGACAACAAATATGGCGGAAAAAATAGCATACAATTAGCTATAATTAAGCATCTTTTTAGGGGAATCTTTTCATGTAATAATAATAACAACACACTTTCTTGAATGTTTGGTGCCCGTCCTGATGTTTTTCACAAATAGAGGGGCCTACAGCTTTCTGTCGCCACCGAGTGGCAAATGATTTTTTTATGAGCAGTTTTCTGCATGGTAGAAATGCCCTCGGAGGCTTATCATTGTCTGCCGAGAGACGACTGCTATTAGAAAAACATTTGCTATCATTTGGTGTTTCATGCCTGGGATTTCGAGCCCAGAGAAAATGAAATGAAAACCAGTTTTACTAAAAATGTTTTTACTGTAATAAGTTTTATCCGGTTATTATTTGGGAGAAGGTCATATAGCGAGTTTCAACGAAAATCTCTTAAGGAAAAAAGTAAAAAGTATTTGAATTTATTCTAGCTTATTTATGGAAATTTTGTAATGCGAGTTCCAGGCAATCGTTATGTAGTGGTTCTTGTGAGGAACCACTTTTTTTGAATTATAATTATTCTAATTTTATTTAGCGATAAATTTTATTTCTTCCAACAAAAATTTTCAGAAATGAGAAACACAATTTTAATTAGAAGCATCACAACAATCAACGCACGAAACTGAAACGCCGTCTAAGTAATTGACTCGCTTAATTCTACCGCTGAGAAAATTTTCCTCAGAAATTGGTTGATTTTGGCTCCGACTGTGTATTTGTCTCATATTTTATAGCTGCGCATTTATTTATAATCAAAATGTGTACAATAATGACGACATAGCGACAAGCCCTGTCATTGCCGTTATCAACACCACTGACTCCAGCATTGCAGTGGTGATGTAGGTAGATATTTCTACTCCTAGGCCTACCCAAAAACGTTCACTGGCAACGTCTCAGACCACCACATACCAGACATTACACCATCACCTTCACCACTTTGTTGGACTACTTCGTGCTTTTGTGCCTGATTAGCTACTTACGCTTGTCTGCCTGATTTTTGGTTTTCTTCATTTCCCCTTAGCTCATCGAAAAATAGAAAAAAAAAGTCAGGCTTTACTTTCTGCTGTCCCGGCGTTGTTGATTTTCCGCTTATCGTTATGGTTGTTCTCTGGTTTGCCGCCTGTCACTTGTCACATCACAGAGTTGTCAAAACCACCATTGTCACATGCATGCAAACTGCCGTCGTCTTCTCATAAGCACGCGCCTTGAAATACAGACCAGTCTTATTCTGCTTTAGACGTTTGAAAAGTTGTGTTTGCGCATTTGGCTTTCTTCATAATTTTATTCGTTTCCTCTTATTTTCTCTCGATTTGAAAGAAAAATTCTTAGAAGACCATGGAAGTATTTATTAAATGGCTGTGTCGCATTTGTTTATGGCGTAGTTATTATTTGTGGTGGCCGTCGTATTCGAGTGAGTTGATGCGTGACTATCATTCGGAAGTGCGCAGGCTCGAATCTGTGGAAATCTGTTCACTACACAAACTTAATATTTACTACTAAATTGTTAAGAATAAGTTCCTCTTTTTGTTATGTATTCACACTAGCGGCTTCGAAATGTCAATAACCAACTTACTTCTGAACAAATTTAGCGTGTAACGATTTTTTTGTTTGTTTTATTTCTTGTTTTTTTGAAAATCATGATAAGAAAAACGAAAATCGCTGAATTTCAACAAACGCACATTCAGTTCTGTCCGTGGTTCAAATTGCAAGATCATGTTCCTCAAGCTCCGCTGATATACCGTCAAGTCGAGGGGACTTTCCGTTCTCAAGTTGCCTTATTGCTATTCTCAACTTATATCTTGATCAAGCATAGGGACATGAACTTCGGACTTAAGTGCGTTTCCAGAAATTGAATTGACAGAATTGGAAAATGATTCTTCTATATCGCAAATGCACTCTGGACATCTCGTACTAGAAATTGCCATGTTTGAAGGAGTTTTGAAACATTTGATTGATGACTTATTTTTTGATAAAACTATCGGCCTGCTTTCCTTCTTGCCAGCATTTCAAGACCTTCTCATTTACATTTTTCTATCTTTTCTCTTTTTTCATTCCATTAGCGTTCAATTTTCACTCACGTTATTTAGTTTTACTTGATCACTTCAGTTTTTATTGATCACTTCAGATTAGTGTCAGATTGTGCTATGTTATGAAGTATTTTTAGTTATGTGACAGTAACTTATGTTACTTTTGGAATGAAATTCAGAAAAACTTTTTCTAAGAGCGGTCGCCCCTCGGCAGGCAATGGCCATCGTCCGACTGTATTTCTGCCATGAAAAAGCTCTTCACATAAATCTTCGCCGTTCGGAGTCGGCTTAAAATTGTAGGTCCCCTCATTTTTGGAACAACATCAAGACGCAGGCCACAAATAGCAGGAGGAGCTCGGCCAAACATGCAAAAAGGGGGTACGCGCCAATTATATATATATATATATATAAATAAATAAACACATATGTTTCTTTCGGTTATGTTAAGTTGAGTTGTTTTATGTTATTTTCTGTTAAGTTTTGTTGTGTGGTGTGTGTTCTGCTAAGTACTTTTTTTTAATGCTATGTTAGTTTTGGTTATATAAGGTTAAGTTAGATTTCATTTTTCTATATCAGCGTTTTAAAAAAGTATTGATAAAACTGTCGGCAAAAAGTAAGGTGAATTTATTTGTCAAACTTCGCGGGATTAAAATTTCGCTCCAGATATTTTTTTCATAAGTTGGCAGCACTGTTAATAACATCTGGTCCAACTTTGATGTGAATGTCATTATCAGTAATATATTTACGCTTGTGTTTACCAAACGACCAAGAGTGCATTTTTCGATTTTTACAATGTCTGATTTGATTGAGAAGAGAAGTGCCATCAAATTTTGTTTGTGGAATGAAATTTCGGCTGTGGAAACGTTTAGCATGTTACAGTAGGCATTTGGTGATTCGACCATGTCGCAGAAAAATGTTTATAAGTGTTACAAAGACTTCACAGAGGGTCGAGAACGTGTTGATGACTTGGAGCGCTCCGGACGACCATCGACGTCAACAGATGACCAACACGTCAAGAAAGTGAAGGAGTTACTGCTCAAATATCGTCGGTTGACTGTTTAAGACCTTACTGATGTGATCGGAATATCAGAGGGATCTGTGAAAACCATTTTGAAAGACCATTTGGGCCTACGAAAAGTCAAACCTCGTTTGGTACCGAAAACTCTCAATTTCTTGGAAAAAAGTCGTCGCGTTGATGTGTGTTAAACAATGCTTTCAGACTATCAGGACAAGCTCAAATGCATCATTACGGGAGACGAGACTTGGATTTATGCTTACGACCCTGAAACAACCGACCAATCAAGCGAATATCGTGCTAAAGGCGAGGCCAGACCGAAAAAAGCACGTCAAAGTCGTTCAAAAATAAAGTTCATGATGACAGTTTTTTTCGATTTTCGTGGTGTGCTGCACTATGAATTCCTTCCACCTGACCAAACGGTTAATAAGGAATATTATTTGAGCGTTATGCGTCGTTTACTTGAAGCAATTCGTCTAAAAAGACCCGAATTATGGGCCAACAATAATATAATGCACCGTTTCACACTGCACTCGTTCTTCGTGACCATTTCGCCAAAAATTCCACGCATATCGTTCCGCAACCACCGTATTCGCCTGATTTGGCTCCGTGTGACTTTTGGCTATTCCCAAAACTCAAGAGACCACTCCGGGGACGCGTTACGAGTCGATTGAAGAGGTAAAAGCTGAATCGAAGAAGGTGCTGATGGCTATACCGGAAATGGACTATTTGGTATGTTTCGGGGATTGGAAAAATCGTTGGCATAAGTGTATTTCATCGAGAGGGGACTATTTTGAAGGGAATGAAATTGAGTTATAAGAATAAATAAAGATTTTTCATTTTACAACCAAATTCACCTTACTTTTTGCCCACAGAACGAACCTACCGAACGATAATTGTTGGAAAAATTTCGTAGAAATATTTATTTTATCATATTTATGGTAATTACTGACTTGTAGAAAAATACTTTTAATCATTTTAGAATACCGCGTGCTTTACTTTCTGTGATCCTTTGGCAACAACTTTGTCGAGCAAGTTATTCCTTTGACACTACTAAGAACTCGAAAAACCAAATTTTACAATTTTTTTTTATTCTTCTCTACTTTTCTAACATAATGCTACTTCATTTATAAAAGTCATAATTTTTACGCTTTTATTATACTTTCGAATGTTTTGCATATCTCCATCTCCCACTGCACTTCATTCACCTCTTCTTTCACCTTTTCACTTATTTACCCTAAATGCTAATCAGGCTGTAGTCACATTTTACTTTTTGCTTCGAAACTTTAGCACCGCTTCTCCTTTGCTTCTCATTTAAATGGCAGGTGAAAACCTTTGATGGACGCCAAATTTATGCACGAAAAGTTACAAAATGTGATCATTCTCCATACACCATTCCGCTCGCTGCTCTTTCATTCAGGCCTTGGGTGCAGCTTAGTTGGCTGCTTAGAGTTGTTTTCATTACCTTTGGTGTTGCTGTTGTTGTGATTGGCAGCCAACGCGGTATACTCGTACAATATGAAATTTATTTTTTGAAGTTGGTGAAAGCGAGTGCACAAAGTTTATCGTAACTAAATATGCGCGGCGAACTTGCAAAGTATCCTTTGGTGGAAAGTTAGCTGATTCTCTCGCTTGACAGCTTCAACCAATCGCTGTTGCCTTTTGGCATTTAAATTAAAAAGTGTTGTACATGTACATATCTGTATGCAGGCACTAGTATGTATGTACATAAAGCATCAGAAAGCGAAATATGAGATCCAGTAGTAAGTGCGAGCTCATTATTTACCTAAAAGTGAGGATTTTTTTTACAATAGGCTGATATTCATATATGCCTTAAGCCACTTGTTTGCGAGTAGCGTTGAGTGAATTTTATTGATGAAGGGGATAGAAATTGTTAGGAGCAGTTTTTGTGTGTGTAAAATATTTGCGAAGCGAAGAGTACTACATTTTCGTAGTAAAGGGAGTGTTGCAATGACAGCTGAGAATGGGAGGAATCAATAAAGTATTTTGGTGAACTAAAATTCAATATTTTTCTTATTTTTATAAGTCCCAGTAGACTTTTCCTGTACCTGTAGCATTTTTCTAATCCCTGAACGACCCTAAGTATATTAAAAACACTTAACAATTGCATCACACATAGCATTTAGCTATTTGAAAATGTGGTTATAAAAATAAGAAAAATATTGAATTTTAGTTCACCAGTAGACTTTTCCATCCATACTTTTTCGCATCTTTCGTACAGCACACGAATACTGCTCCGGAAGAGTTTCTAATTAGCGAATCGCTCAATTTTTTGACTTTTTAATAAGAATGAAAATCGTGAATCACCAGAGCATGTGCTATTGATCGAAACCAACCATAGTGGCAAAGAGCAACGTCTAAAGATGGCAAATGATGTAAGATCTGCCGTTTCAGTGTTTCTGGGTAGGTTATTTATCTCTTTTACGCCAAACTGAGGATTTTATTGCTGGAGGATTACTTTGTTGCATTTTTCTTGATACTGTGACCTTTTCTCCTTTCAGCGCACTGCTTGAATGCATTTATTGCTCGATACTGGTGCGCGGCGATCTGTGATCATTTAACTTGGTTTTAATAGTTCGTATAATCGATTTGGTATCATGAAATTCAGAGCATAGTCTTGTTATTTCTTTTGCAATCGCAATGAACTCAGTTTCTGTCACGAATTACTGACTCGCTGTAGATATTTCAGAAAACTCGATTAATCTAAATTCCACTTATCTTCAAATGAGAGGAGAACATCAAAGCATTTCGCAAATGATGAAAATATTTTGTAAAAACTTGTATATTTGACTGTAGAAAACTGTACGAAATAACAGCAAATCTCTAATATGTTGTAACAAATGTTTGAATGCACGGTAAAAACTGGGTGGGCCACCGATTTTTGTTTTTTGAGAATAGTAACACAAATGACATGTCAAATGTGTTCATAATTTACTTAAAGGTTTGACATTTACGAAATGAGACGCTATACGCTTGAACAAAATTGGGAAATATTGAAAACCTATTTCCAAAGTGGTGAGTCTTTTTCTTCTTCCGCGGTTACAGTAAATGGCGAGCGTTACCGTGACATGCTCAACAAGTTTTTGTTTCCAAAAATTGAAGAGGATGACATGGACGACATTTGGTTTCAACAGGAGGGTGCAACTTGTCGAAAAACCGCTGAAGGAACATTCTAGATCCAGTAGTACTTACTCGTATATGCATTTTGTAATAATCAAAAATCGAGTTATTAATAGGAATAAAATAAATTTTTAAAATAATTTTTCTTTTTAAATCTTCTCAAGTGATAGAAGCTTAAAAGATCTGCATAAAAATGTTCAAAAATGTTGTCAACGGAATTGAAATAATGAAATTTTGATTTTACTATGAACTTTTGGAAGACAGGTTTAAGATAAACTGCTGTAACTCAGCCAAATACTGACTTCTAAGGTTATGTTTATCTTAAATTGGTTCAGCACACGTAAAAATTTTCCGAAGTATTGTAGCTAAGTTTTTAGAATAAAATAAATTTTATAATTCCGTTAAAAAAGTGCAGATTTTTTCTTTTTGTGCGGAGAGTGATGCACTAAAGAGCTGTCAAACTATGACAGATGGTGTCTACAGTGAGTAGTCATCGAAAGTTTTGTACCCATTTGCTTTCAAGGTGCCAAATTTGCTTCGTTTTTTCATTACTATTAGCATCAATTTTTGAATGCTTGCATTCTGAACCAGATGATGACCAGCTTATTTATTGGAAGGTATGTATGTCCTTTCTAATTCCAATTCATAAGAATAGGTTAGGTTAGGATAGGTTAGGTTGAAGCGGTTGTCTTGTTGGACACACTCAGGCTCATAGCCCATTGTGATGCCGCGTGGGGGAGCTTTCCCTATTTCTCCTAAAACCATTGTGCGCTTTTCAAAAATTTTAGAAGATCTCCTATTTCTGTGGAAGAATAGGTTATAGTTAGTAAAAAGTACAGCAAAACAATATACAGCCACTCTCGAGATTTCCAAGAAAATTTTGTTGTACAAAAGTTGAGTCTGAAGGAATTTTCAGCAAGGCGCGATTAATTCTAAATGACGAAAGGAAAGCCTTCAACAGTTGATTTTCTAATTTTTCTTATAACAGGTGGCGCTAAAGTAATCCTCCTATCAGAAAATGCTATAAATTTTGCGATTGGCCCCTAATGTCAGTTCTGTTTTGACATTTGTGTAGTAAACACATGCGAAATACACGTTAATAAACATTGTTACGCTACACTGCTCCAGAACGCGGAATATTGCTGACTATTTATTTGACCAACAATCGGTCGGTGACTTAGGCACAACGTGAATTTCGTCGCAGATTTCCTCGCCGTCCAACGCCTACTGGTGAAACACTGCGACGTTTAGCCGCTCGCCTCGAAGAGACTGGCACAACACGAGATGCTGCCAGGCGTGGCAGACCCCGGAGTAGCTTTTCTGCAGATAATATTGCTGCTGTAGCCGAGGATGTCATGGAAGCGCCGTCGACATCGTCCAGACGACGTGCCACGCAAATGGGTATCAGTCGACGGTCTTTACAGCGAATTTTGGTACAAGATTTGACGATGTTTCCGTACAAAGTCCAGACTGTGCATCAGCTGTTAGCTGCTGACCGCCAATCGCGTCTAACATACGCTCAAGCCATCCTTAATCATCACCAAGGGGAAGGTGATTTTTCATCAAAAATAATCATGAGTGATGAGGCCCATTTCCATCTTAGCGGGTACGTAAATAAGCAAAATTTACGCTTCTGGGGCACTGAAAATCCGCGAGTAACCTACGAAGAGCCATTACACCCGCTCCAAGTCACTGTATGGTGTGCTGTTTTTGCTGGAGAAGTCATCGGACCTGTTTTCTTCGAAGACGTCGCGGGCCAAACGGTTACTGTGAATGGTGAGCGCTACAGAGCAATGATCAACGAGTTCTTCTTGCCGCAGCTTGATGAATTGGGATTGGAAAACATGTGGTTCCAACAGGACGGTGCAACGGCACACACTGCACGTGCCACAACCGATATGCTGAAGGATGCATTTCCCGGGCGCCTAATCTCCCGTTTTGGCGATTTGCACTGGAAAGCAAGATCGCCTGATTTGACCGCTCCAGATTTCTTTTTGTGGGGCTTTTTGAAATCGCGGGTTTATGTCAACAAGCCTCAGACTCTTGCAGCTCTCAAAGACAATATCCGTCAAGAATGTGAGGAACTATCGCCCGAAGTTTTGGCCAAAGTGATGGAAAATGCCATAAAAAGGGCTCAAATGGCAATCAACTGTGGCGGCGGCCATTTACATGACATCATATTTTCGACTTGATGTAAAAAAAATTAAAAAACCAAATAAAAATCATCCACAAGAAGAATCAAAGTTTTTCATTTTTTTTTAAATTACAGCCAAAAAACATCACAAGGTTACTTTTGCGCCACCTGTACTTACGTAACTACATTACTCAATATATATTCATGTGCAGTTAAAATAACTAATTCTGCTATTATTCGATAGTGTCAATACGACCAACTATTGAAAATCAACGGTGGTCGTAATTATTGATAGTTTAACGGTTCGAATGCACCCTAATGTACCTACATACATACACATTACGTATATGCCAGCGTGGGTTCACTGAGCACAACTGTGTCGAAAACTTTTGCATGTAATCAATCACGTTTCATTTATTAACATAATTCGATGAAGACTCTGCATGCGTGGAGCACTGAAGTAGGTCAATATAACAGTGGATCTATGAATAATTAAAACACGGTAAGTGAAAACCGAAAAACTTAACACAATCAGCAAATGGAGGCACAGCGTAATTCATCTTCCAGGTATCTACACCCATGAAGATAACAGATGATGTTTAATTTTCCAGTTTGCTGTATTTTCTGAAATTAATATCAAACTTTCCTATGCATTGGTGCTTCATCTCAATTCAAAGTAGTTTCCAATTCAATGCACTTCGAGTATTTAAATGACTTTCAGCAGCTTTAAGTGAACTGCACTTAAACGAATTCCAATCCGCACTTAGGCATGAAAAGGGGTGCGGTTGTGGGCTTGAGGTTCTCATTTTCGCCAAATCGTTGCTTGTTGGCCGCTCCGTTGGTCACAACAGACGGTTGCCAAAGCGCTAAATGTGCTCGTTCGGTGCGAGTTGAATTCCTCTGACGCTGGCGTTGGAGTTTGGTTGCTATTGTTACTATTGCCATCGGTTAGTGGCTTGGTATGCAGTTGCTTCTCTGACATAAAGACCCACAAGCATTGTTGGCAGAAGAAAAGTGCAATTTTCGTTCAAAACTTTTGTTGCCAGAAATTGATTAGCCCGCTTTGATTTGGCCGCAACGCAACAAACTTTTGCTATCTTCGGCAATACGTCGGTGTTCGGGCTTATTACGGAAACTTCGAACGCAACAGTGAGTCGTGGAAAATTGCAAAGGACAACCCACAACCAATAATATTTAAGTGTGTATGTATGAATGTTGAGCTCTTGTGTGTACTGTCGGGTATACTCGTACTTTGTCTCCAGGGTGCACTTTTTCTTCCATTACTATCACCGAAACATACAAATATTTGTTTGTAATATTGTTTTATTTGCTTTTAGTGCTCGTTTTTCTACGTTTAACTGCCTCTGCCTCTTATTTACTTTTGCTAAATTTAGCTTTCACTTGACTTGTTTGGTTTTTGCAGCCCATTCGCAGACGCTATTCGACTTCTATGGCAGCGTATTTCAAATCTGTGAAATCTAATTTTGTGGCACTCCTCTGGGTGAAATTTGCGGTAGCATCGATATGTTTGCAATGAAATTGAAATGGGTAAACTCTATGGGTGGCTTTTGCTGAATGGTGTGAAATTTCCAATTACCGTTGCTTCATAGGGTCTGCTTTGCAACAAACATTGTTGTTGGTTTTCAAGGCTTTCAACTTCTTAATGCTGTTAGTTAGATGTTCTCCATAAATAAATGACACTTTGAAACCATTTAAGCTGTTCTATGAAATAATATGAATTTAATACAGAAGAGCCATACGGTAGCAAAAACAATACTTGTATATTTTTTATAACTTTTCAGACTTCTATCGAATGATTTTAGAAAAAAAAATGTATATTCATGGAGATCTTAGATGGCATACGAAATCGTTTTTTTGGCCCTATTCGCACCGTATTCGGGGTATGAAAATTGAAATAAAAACTAATGAATTTCAAATCAATTAATATGATTTTTTTTTTTTTTTTTTTGCCTCACTGCATCTCGCTGGATATATTTACTTAGTTGTTCCTCTATATGTTCTAAATAGATTGAAATTTTGCAAATTTTGTTTCATAATAAAGGGAGTCCAGTCTGCTTTAGTATATGGGTGCAGCATGAGAAATATTTTAGAAGTTGTATAACCTGTTTACCTCTAAAACAAGAAAAATGTATTGTAATATCATATAAATGTGAAGTCAAAGGGAAATAATTATGAGTTCTTTTTCTAATATGAGATATATAAAAAATATAAGATATATAAATTTCTAATATTTTCCACCAGAGATTTGGCAATAAAAGATATTGAGATATTTGGAAAATTTTGGACAAAAAATTTAATGAGTTTGGTTGTGTTACGATAAATAAACAATAATAACAAAATGAATAAACAAACAATAATAACAGAATAAAGCAATAGTATGAGATCGTATGTACATATATCACGACTTAGAGGTTAGGTTTTCAAGATGAAATAAAACGTATATAATTTAATGTTATGGCCAAGAATTTAGCCCTTTAGATAAGGGTTTGCCATTATGTTTTAAAAATGATACCCATTCAACCAGAAGTGAGCTTCATCGCTGAACAAAATTTTCTTCGATGTGTCGCGCGAACCGAACCATTATTTTCGTAACAAATTTGCACGATTTGCAAACGTTGTTCAGGTGTAAGTCTATTCATTATGAAATGGCAAACCAAACTGAGCATAAATCAAGTGACAGCTGTCAAAAAGACCATCTACGAAAAAAGTAGTGCCAACTTGAAAACCTAACCTCTAAAAAAAAAACCCTATACTTACTTATGTATAATTGCCGCTTACATCCTTTGTTGAGAGATTGGCCGAGCTTCTTCTTCTATTCGTGGTGTGCGTCTTGGTTTTCCACAAATGGAGTCTAATTCTGCCTAGAAAAAACTTTTATCTTCATTTTGGTGTTTCATGCACGAAGATTTGAACTTGCTTCCTCCTTGTTATACTTTCCACTATTAGTAGTAGACATTTTTGATGGCTTATGAATTTTTAATAATAACACAGCCCTCGAATTGAATCTATCGATGAGGAACAAAGTTTTAATTAAAATATGGCGGCCTCCATTTTGTCAGTTTTCGAGATGACGATATGTCAAAATATTGGGCCGCTGAAAGCTCATTTGGAAACAATCAAATCAGATATTTAAGTCTTACGATGCAGGTGATTTTCACAAATAACTAAGGTTACACTCAAAAACAGTCATGTGCAAAATTTAAATCTTTTAAATTGAAAGAGTTATCTACGAAAAGGGTAAAACTTAGGCAAATTTACTAAAAATAGTAAAAGTAAAATGCACATTAAAATGTAGGCTGTAAAATGAAGGCTTTTCGATTACAAAATGTATGATTTATGAACTCAGCGGCCTCAAAGGAAATTTTCAAACAATGATATCGTGAAAACTGGAGCCAATCTTGAAGACTCAATTAAGCAAGATTACCTACCAAAACCGTTGGCCAAAGCTTTGAACTTGACAGGTAGACGCTGAAAACTGTATTTGAACAGCTTATTAATATTTGTTACTTAGTCTACAAGACTACAAATAGCACAAATTAACTTAAAACCAATTATATTTCAAGAACTAAAAAGCAAAAACCGAAAGATTAAAAAAAGTTGTCCTTGGAACAGAAAAGTCAAATAAGACACCTCGAATAATGGAATTAAATTCAAGAATAGGTCGAGCGATAGGAGCATTAGATGAATTGTTAGTGATTACGTAACTTCCAAGGATCCAAAGTCGGAAGAAGTGGATTTTTCTATCAAATACGGGCAAGCAATTCTGCTGTCGATGATTTTAAGAGTAAAAGAAAGACATTGTATAGACCTACGATTTTCAAAGGATTCCAAGTTTATGAGTACTAGATGGATAGATATAAGGGTGAGGGTTGAAGAAGTTTAAAGGTCGAGAGGATGTCTCCTACGTACTCAGCCGCTACATTGTTTCGCATATGAATAAATATATGATTAATTCCAAAACAGTCTCAAAACTCGCATTGCTACATCGCGCTATAACAAAATACTGAATAATATGAACAAAATTTAAATAGGCTTACAATTAGCTCGAGGTGAAAAATATGTAAATTATCTGTGTTACATTATGATTTCTTCAAGAGCTCATATACATTTACATATGAGTGCTTTTTAATATACATACATATATTATATGTAAGCATATATGTATAAATATGCCTAAAATAAACAATATCAGAATAATATCTATAAACTTTCGCACAATACAGCATGCGAGTACTTCTACTATACTCGTATTTATACATAGGTAAGTATACACGGATTGTGAGTACTAGCCGCCAGGCAAATCACAGTTGTTTATCAAATATTTAGAGCTCATTTGCAAACTAAAATAATGAAATGAAATAACAGAGCAAATTGCAGACTTTAGAAGGCAAAACTCTATATAAAATATTAAAAGTCCAATAAGTATTTTGACAAATGAATTGGTGCGAATATTTCGCCTGCAGCAAAAGAATATTATTATTTACTTATTTGCTTATGAACTTAAACGATTAGCTGTGGTGTAGAAAGGTGAATCAGGAGGTAATATAAAATAGTTGTGTGACCTGCCAGCTCCTTGTCAAGGATTTATAGGTAAATATATTTAAATTTATTAACTCGATCACACTCAGCGCTGCCGGGGATAGTGGGCTACTCCTTGGAATGTTGGTTAAGGCCAGCGGTTATTGGCTTTATTACTATTACCGTCAAGTCACTATCATAGCACTGGTATATGAGAACACACAAGCAAAAATATAAATATGTAGGTACAGGGTGGGCCATATAGTGTTTGCTTTTTGAACCATCTATTTTTTTGAGAATGGTAACACAAATGACATGTCAAATGTGTTCATAATTTACTTAAAGGTTTGACATTTACGAAATGGGACGCTATACGCTTGAACAAAATTGAGAAATATTGAAAACCTATTTCCAAAGAGGTGAGTCATCTTCTTCCTTTCTGATTATCATATCGGTGGCTACGTCAATAAGCAAAATTGTCGGATTTGGGGCTCAGAAAATCCGCACGTTACTGTAGAGAAGCAAGTGCATCCACAACGAGTCACTGTTTGGTGCGGTTTTTGGTCTGGCGGCATCATCGGGCCATTTTTTTTCGAAAATGAGAGAGGAGGCGCAGTTACAGTAAATGACGAGCGTTACCGTGACATGCTCAACGAGTTTTTGTTTCCAAAAATTGAAGAGGATGACATGAACGACATTTGATTTCAACAGGACGGTGCAACTTGTCACACTGCCAAAGTTACACTCGAACTTTTGGCTACCGTTTTTGAAAACCGAATAATCAGCCGAAATTCCGATACCAATTGGCCGTCTCGGAGCTGTGATTTAAGCCCGTTTCAACTATTTTGTGTGGGAAGCCGTTAAAGACAAATGCTATACGAACCATCCAGAGACGATTGATGCTTTAAAACACGAAATCGAAGTTGCCATTCATGAAATTGGAGCCCAAACAATCGAAAATGTGCTTAAAAATTGGGTTGATCGAATGGCCTACTGTAAAACCAGTCGTGGCAGTCATTTGAACGATATTATTTTTCAGTCATAAATGATAATGTTCAATCTTCAAAATAAAAAAAATTTTGAAAAAATATTGATTAGTTTGTTTATAGCCGATTCAAAAAGCAAATTTTACATGGCCCACCCTATATTTAGTTAGAACTTTAGTTCACTCTACAGCTAACTAATGCAAACAAATTATGGACAGGTGGAAAAGTTTAAAATTCATTTGAATATTTCAAATTCATTTCAACTAAAACTGTTGTCAGACAGTTTTCCTGGTGTCTTTATATCAATTGATTTGTTGGCAATTCCCTAACAGATGTACAGTTATACATATGTATGTATGTGTAGCAGTTAAAACTACATATCTATGGGTTTCGATGCCCAGGACGTTCGATTTAGAGGGGCAAACAATAACTGTTTGCTTAGTTTCTAAAATAGATTATTTTTGATTGTATCTACTAAAGCTGACCAGTATTTAATAGGATGTCTGATATACTCGTATATATGCATATGAGTACATCTATTTTTTTACCTTTAATGAACTAATTTTTGTTTATTGCTGTTATTTTTACGCTATTCTGCGTGATGTTGACTGCGGCTAACTCACGCAAGGTTGATTTTCGACAGATGGTTTTGGGTCGACGTTGCGTAATTCAGGCCTAATGCCCTTCTACTTTTGGAATCTGATGGTTTTGTAAGGGTGTGGCATGTTCACCGCAATTTTTTACATTTTATGTACCGCGGAATGCAATGCTTTTTCGGCCTGACGAACGAAAAGCATCCTTGCTTTACTCAGTCTGTAGTTGACCTCTTCTTTGGAATTGTGAAGTAGGCCGATGAGAAATTTAAAAGAATGCCGTCATAGTATCGAGAAAAAATCGGTTTGAATGAACTAACCGCCTGATTTTCTAACGCAAAAAGGCCCCCTTCTTCCACTGCTACCTCCAGCTGATTTCGTATCAAATACCTTAACAGCGTTTGTATCCATAAAGGAGGCTTGACCAAGCCAACGGAGTCGCTGGATCTTCATTCCCTGCACTATGTCTACGCCGCCATACAGCTTCTACAGCTAATTGTTCCACCGCCTATGCTACACACTTCCGAATGGTAGAATGGGTTGACCATTCGGTTACGGCGGGGTTAATATTGGTTTCTAAAAAACGAAGACCCACCAAAACATCATAACTGTCAACTGTGACGTGGATGTCGAAAAGCGAGTGCGTCGACTGTGAGTTTGTTGACAGCAGGTACTCCGTCTTGTCCTCGCTCACCATCAGACCAATTCGCTTCGATTCAGTTAGTAGTCTGCCCGTCATTGTTTTCGCACCTAGTTATGGTTAGGGTAATAGGAAGTGTTCCCTCCTTAACTTTAGTATGATTTAAATGTCTGCCATCAAATCGCCGTCTTTCTTCATACAGGAAAATGTCCCGACCCTGAAACGTGTTTCGCCCTCTCATTTGTCCTTTCTGATAATACGTTTCTCTTCCTTTTTGAACTACCGCGCTAGGCCCAATCCGAGTGTGGCCTTATATGTAGCGTCTTCTAATCATACATTCCTCATCGCACCAATTCGGCAGCGGTACGCAAAGAGAAAGAAATGGCCACAGTAATAGTCGAATGTCGAATCTTCTAGCTGTCTGCTTTTAAAAGGTTTTCGATGCCTAAAATCCTTTGTGTAGTTAGACGTACATTTTTTGCTGCACAGAGGCATGCACAGATCTTAGCTGCAGTAAAATAATAATCCAAGTCGACGTTGGTATTTGGTCGCGTGATTGATTCTTCTCTTCCGTCGGGGCGGGGGCGCGAAAAAGCGAGATGTGGAAAAATGTCGTTTTGATGCGGATTATTGTGGACGTCCCACCGGACTGAACGAAATTACTTGGTGACGATGCCATTACTCGGTGCCATTACAAATCCAACACCAAATTTGGACACCTTCATATGGCAGCTGTAGCAGACATCGTAAGGTACAGAAATATTCTTGCATTGAGCAGTCCATCGCATCTCTGGAATGGCTATGATGTGAGCATTTGCTGTTACGAGGACATAAACCAGACACATTGAAGGCCCGTAAGTTAAATGGGCATTCACAAATCATTTGCTATGGTCGTCATCAAAATAGAGAGTTCTCATCCAAGGAAATCTTGTTCTATTCGTTGGTGTTTTTTTACCTCAAATTCCTCGCATTCATAGAAGTCCTAAGCAGTTTCGCCTTCTCACATTAGCTCAACGGGCCTCAAAAGTTGCTGATACCTCGCATTTCATAGAAACAGGAATAAATATCAATAGAAGTTACATAATTAAAAAATACTATGTATATATCCAATTTCGTTCAGTAATATATCTCGATACATAAAGATGTAGCTTCACCTTTGCAGTGGGGTTGGGATACGCCACGTAAGACAAGTTCCGATTAAAATGTTCAAAAAGCCTCCTATGAGACATCTCTCTCCTTCCCTCCTTTTGATAAGAGTAGCTGACTTGTAAGTAAATATTTACTAGCGTACTATCATTTATGTAAAATTCTTCCAAGGCAATCAAAATATTGTTACTTACTAGCATACTCTCTATATATATAGCACTTCAAGTTAAAGAACCGCTTGCTTTAATACTTATCCACGAACATCTTTATATACTCGTACATTACATGCACATATGTAGTCTTTTAGGTACCACTGAGTATAACCAAGAGTGCGAGACAACCCTCTATACAATTAGTTGGGTTTCCATTAATCATATGCTATTGTTACGCTGCAAATTTCCCGATAGTACTCATATGTATATATGCTCCTATATGTGTAAGTCTGTATGTATACAGCAAACAAATTGATGCTCGTGTACATTCACATGTGCTTGAAGCGTATCCTAGCACCTGGTAAGCCACTCTGCCTACATTTTAACAATATTATTATAATTACTAGTATTTGCTTTCGAATTAGTGAGGTATTGGCAAGGGAATTATGAACACATAATAAACTTTATGATATGTAGGCGCACTCGTGCACTCACAACTGCTTGCGCCTACATTAAATACCTTTTGTGTGTAAGTAGAATTTACTCAGTAAGTAGTAGTTAAGTGAGAGTGAGCAGGCTTTTTGTCTTGAATTGGCTTTTGTACTAATATTCGGATGTTCCTGTGCCAGTTAATACTCTTATTCATAGCTCTAAGCACTTTTCGGTGTATACTCGTACATATTTATGTATGTAGTATGCTTGAAATAATATTAACGCCTGCCAAACAAAAATGTGCTTGTGCGTAACAAATCGCCCATTATTGCGAAAGATGTGGATTCGGATCCTACTTTTGATAGGCATCATCATAAAGGCTTGAAATAAGCAGCCAATCAACTGCAGGCCCAGGCAGAATCCGGAATTCGTAAATATATAATCTGAAAAAGGTTTATAATAAAACACATCTGCTTTTCAAAGGCAACATACAAACGCAATTGACAAATATGCACTATTTATTTATTATTTTTGGACAAAAAATGTATTTAATTCTATTGCAAAGACCATACTATGTAACGAAAGTTTCCAACTTCATAAAAATTTCAAAAATATTAATCAGAACTATTAGAAAATTTTCAGGTATGCAGTTTTATAGCCCACTCAATTTTACTAAAATAACATGCAAATATGAAGTTCCCTGAAATTCTTGCTGATTTTTGACAATTATTTTTATTGACGGGGTTTTTTTTATATAAAATAAATGTCGCGTATTCGTTAATGCCCAACACCGTTAAGAAAAAAAATTATAAAAAATCAGCGAAAGCTTGTGCACTTTAAACTGGCACAACTTTATACCAAAGTTAAATTGGCTAATAGACAAAAAAAGTTGTCGAAAAATGCTGAAAAAAGGTGTGAAGCTTTGATGAAAATTTAATGAATGTTTAAGAATTTCACATAAAGTGAATTTACGAATTTATGTGTTTTTTGTTACATAATAAAATATTTATGTAATAATATGTAAAAAACATTATACCAATTAATAACACCAATGGGGTAAAATCTTATAAATACTCGTATGTATTGACCTCATTATTTTGTCACTCTCTTCAGCTCCCTCTATTTGTTACTCAAAATTTAATCAACCTACGAATAACTAAAGGCGCAGCATGGCCTAAATCTGTTAAAACTTATATATGCCAAACTATTACATTGCAGGAAGACGTTGAACTATTCAGCAGAAATTCCGTGATATATGAATTCGGAATTTATGATTGAAAAAGTTATACTGGTTCAAGATTGACTAGTATCGTACCAGTTGCAAAACGACCCATTTTTACGCCGACTATAACAACGAAAAGGACATGTAGGATAATTTTGCAAATAAGATATATATACCTTAGGGCGGGTCGATTTAAAAATCGGTCATTGCTCTGTGAAAATCGTATTCTAGGGATCAAAATAAGAAACTTTGCCGAAGGAACCATACCTCTAAAACGAATTCCCCCAATTTCAAAATATCACCATTTTTGGCCTTTACATGAAAAAATCAGCTAAATGGCTATGTTTTTTCTTTATTTTTATTTATTTATAATATTATTTATTATTTATTTATAATAATATCTATTTTTTCTCTTAAGAAATTTATTTAGTCAGAACATATGTAAATGAGAAAATTAATTTAAGTGAATTATAGGAAAGAAACTAAAAAGTTCGACCCAAATTGGGGGACATCGGAATCCGTTTTAGAGGTATGGTTCCTTCGGCAAAGTTTCTTATTTTGATCCCTAGAATATGATTTTCACAGAGCAATGGGCGATTTTTTTGCCTCCCCACAAATCGACCGGGCTTAATATACCTTGTTAAGGTACTCGACCACCTTGGAAAGCTAAAAAGTACAACATATTCAATAATTTTTTTTTCATGTTCTGTATAATATATTAAAATAATTTTTTTTTTAATTTTTATCTAGAGCTTATATAATACAAAAAAAAATTGATTTACTAAAATTTCTTTTTTTAACATATATCCAGGAGGCGCCAAAGTCGAGGCCTGAAGAAAATCATGTCTTGCGGCGGACAGTTAATCTTAGAAATGGTAATTCTAAAACAAAAGAGAGAAACAAAATTTTCAAAAGGAAGGTTCCTTGCGTGAGAATTTACCACAAACTGACAAAAAAAAAAAATAATAAAAAAATGGCGGATGTTTGAAAAAAAGTTAAGAAAACACCCCTGTTTTTCACAATGTTATGCTTAAAAAGCAATACTTTATTAACTTTTTTTTTGCAAAATGTGGTAAATTGGCATACAAAACATCTTAACAAATAAAACAAGACCAAAATCATTAAAATCGGCTAAGCAGTTTCGGAGATAAAGTGTCCGCCATTCGAAAAAAAGTAATTTCTGGAAAAACGCGTTTAAAGTTAAAACTTGCTATTTTCTTTCCGCTGAGTCAGCAAGTAATGAGTGCAGGATGCGCCTGCACATTTTCACTGATTTCACTTTGTTAGAATTCGAATTTAAAAAAACAGTTTCAGGTGATGATTTTTAAAAGTATAAGGATTGAAAAAATGTAAAAAAAAAGTTTAATTTTTTGAAACTTATAAGGGGGTCAAGTACCTTAATATAATAATAATAAAAAAATGGATACTTCTTCATCCAATTTTAAGTATAAAATATGAATAATATTTTCTTCGTTGGTATTTATAATTTTTTTAAATGCGTAAATGAAATATTATAATAACTATATTGTCCAAATAATATCACATCAACATTTTGCCCATTTTTTACTAATTTGCTTTCGCTTGTTCAACTCATTTACGCCCAAATGAAATCGACTGATATATTTTAAAATCTTATTTTAATTGTGAAGGCCTAAGGGAAAACCATTTTAACTTTATTGTCTAAGTATGAAGAAGAATAGAACTTTGTACAATATTGCTACTTCGGGGCTTAGTAAGGTTTGTCGGTCATCGTTCTCTTTCCATTCACCTTCGCTCTTTATGTAAATTACATATATAATCTCTGATCCACTGCATGATTCCTGCAGAATTGATTCCGATAATTGGCTCTAGTCTTTGGGGGTAACCGGCGATCCACAGTTGGCTAATTCATCGGAAATTTCATTCCATTGAGGACCGCAATGCTCTGGTAGCCATATAAGTATAAGCTTATTATGTCGTGCAATTGAATTAATCTTTTTCTTACATTCTTGAACAATCTTTCAGGTCTCCTTTGCGTTCTTCAAAGTCTTTAGAGCAGCCTGACGATCACTAAAGACTCCAATCTGTTTTCTGCTCCATCTCCTCTCAATTATACATTCTGCTACTTTCAAAATTGCAAATCACATACAATACATGTAATAAGGATCAGGCGAAATAAATAAATATTAATGGGGTTAATTATTCATTTCCCTTGACCTTTATATTGCTGGGTCATTAACTGGTATAAGCCTATGCGTATGCTGCAATTGAACTTTTCGAACAATATTTACGCGTTAAAAATACACTGGTTTTGAAGTAGGTAGTATAGAACCAGTCGGTTTCATTGCAAGATATTGCTATCACTATTATGTGTGTGAAAAGAGGGCAGTTTGTATGACTATCAGTTAAGTTTCAAATTAAATTATTCAAATCAAATGACTTACAGATAAGAGTAAACTAAGCTTCATTAAATATTAACAAGGAATATATCATTTTCGGTGTTGCCTGTTTTGTTGATATTTATTGTTTATTGTAGTTAAAGAAAATGTACTTATTATACTTTGAAAGTAATTTAAAGATAAGTAATATCTGAAATTTCATTGAAAACTAATAACACAGACGAAATCACAAGACGATTGAGTGGAGATATGAAAGCATTAAAATTATTATAAAGATGTTAAAATAAGAAGGCACTTCAATTCATAATGATTGGCAAACTAGGCTAATTTAAATATTAAGGAGAGAAGGTAAGGTTAATTTGGTGAAAGAAGGGCATGTTTATGAAAATTGTTTTTGGCAATACAATAGTGTCACGACCACTGACATACAAGAATACATGATGATTTTGATGCTTTTGGCTATTTATGGATCGCAGACAGAAACTTCAGATGGTGCCGTTGTAATGAAGCTGAAAAGATAGCCGATAAAATTGTAAATGGGTATTTCATAAAGTTATGTGTGTATGGGAACAAAGGCAATTGATGAAACTAAACAAATTTTTTGAAGTGAAAACTTCTTTAGAATCGTTGGGAGTGATTTGAGACTCGATGAAACGAAAAAGCGACACTCTTGGCTACGAAGCGTTATATGTTGATATACGTATATGTGTGTGGCTGCGTACTGCTGAGCCAGGCTAGTATAGTGAGTATTGTAGTATGTATACTACACTGCCTATTACTTGCTTTGGTGTTTAGTTCAAGCGTCATACGTAAGTATGTTTGTATCGATAGAAAAAATTAGCTATCATAAGCCACTCGTATCATTTGTTGAAATTGAAAACATTGAGGATGAATAATAATAAAATAAAGAAAATAAAATATGAACTTTATAGCAATATTATAATGAACCTATAATTATCCCGCCGCTAATGCTGCTTTCGTCTCACTCTCTCTCAGTTTGTTTTACGGAAGGTTTCACTTCTATCGCGTTTAACCGTTAGACTGGTATTTTTATTGAGTTTTCTCGGATTAAATTGGGCACTATCGTTTTCTACAGTATTTTATAAAATATTATAAGAATCTTTAGTAAATAAATCAGGGCGCTACTAGTTGCCTTACGTCTGCAATTTAATTCTTTATAATTATGATTCAGTAAGTAAAATAAAAACATGACTAAATGTAATATTCTACAAAATTTCAAACTATGACTTAATTAAAAGGAAATTATTTTTGAATTCTGCAACTTTAGAACTCGAAAATTTTCTTTAATTATTTTCAAATAAATTACTTATAAATCTTATTTGTATCATTAATCGTTATTTAAATGAACAGATCTAAGATTTTTAATAAAAGATAAGCAAACGTTTCGATATCCATTCTCACATCTTCCGAAAATGTTAGGGATACAATCTTAAAGTTTTGCCCTGATTTTTAAATTCACCGGTTCTGCCTTTCTTTATTATAGGGTGCAGAAAGTTTCCGCGCTGCCTGCGTATTTTTAACTAAATAGTAATTTATGCTTGACGGCAGCAACTACATTTCTTCTGCGGTAACACTAATTATTTCGACTTACTTGACCTTCAAACTGAAATAGTACTAAGATCTGTGCTTCTATAGCAACTGCACCATGAACGACCGTCAAGCATAAATTTTCGCTAAGCTCTAGTTGCTGTTTTCTTCGCTATCTTATTAGCATAAATATGAGCGACATTAAAGTTAAGAAAACCATGACTTAGAGCATATTTTGCAGTAACTGTTTAGCTTTCTGCGAAGCCTCGTAGCTCTCACATCTTTACCACACCTGATAAGCTATCAGTTTTAGATATTAGCCACCTGCGAAATTTCTCCACCAGCACACTTTGTTTTTCGCATCGCTCAAATATCTGCTATACATTACCCACCCCATGTTTACCTCCCCAGTATTCCTTTAAATACTCTTTCGGTCTAAACGGTAGTTATTCAATCGTCCATTCTAAAATTATTTTATACAGAAGTGTATGAGGCTTTTACCTAGCAAAGTGTGAAATCCAAAAAAAAAAAAAAGAAATTGAAAAAACTTGTCATGGCCAAATATTGTGTAAATATTAAAAGCACTCCTGGCTACCTGCGTGCAACATATTGGATAGGCAGTACAAGAATATTATATTTCATTTTCTTTTTATAATTTCCTTTTTTTTAAATGAGGGTGATTTTACTCAAACTAAACTAGGGAGGGCTCAGACAAACAGTTGGCTTTGCAGCTGCTCGTGACCTTAACCCGAATCAGAGTGAAGCCTAAGTTTTTGCAGAGTGAAGGTCACACAATAATTTTACCAGCGAAAGTGCTACAGATATGTATGTATGTGTGAGAATTTATAATTTTATAAATGTGCATGGATTTATAAATGTCTGCGCATGCTTAATAGATTTTATCAATAAGTACATAAATACATCAATTTTGCTTAGAAAAAGTTTGCCACTCATTGTTTGTCTAGACGAAGTGTAAATATTGGATAGCAAAATAAAAATATAAGACTATGAGCAAATAATACCAATAAAAAACCGGAAAATATTTTTTCATTGGTAACATACAAAAACAAAAAAATTCAAAAATGAAACACAATTAATCATAAAAAAACTAGAGCATAAAAAGTTCTTGGGACAATGGTGAAATTATACTGATGAAGTATGATAATAAGCGTAGTTCGAAAGATTTGACCCTAGAAGTGTGTGCCTCTAAGATTACCAATAAAGCGTAAAGTACAGAAATATAAAAACCAAAGAAGTTTTTGACTGTTAAAAGGGCAAATAGTTTAATTTTTTCGATTGTTTATTTTAAATATATACATATAATATTAAAAACTGCCATTGGGGATATTCTCCGATATAAAAACAGATTAAGCCACGTAAATTAACTAATCCTAAGTATATGCAATTTTTTTTATATTCAAATTGGGGTAACTAGCTAACCAGTTTTTTGGATTGCGGCCGAATTTAGTACTGAAAACCAAAAGCAAACACTAAAAATAAAAAACGGTTTTTAAATATTTTATAAGAAATTGTATGAAAAATAGTTAGTAGAGACTTAGTTATAGAACTTCACACTCTTAAAAGCAATGTAATATTCTAAATCTACGGAAAATTTACGCCTACGTAAAAAATTTAGTTCACACAAGAGAATCAGTTATGAATGCAGATAACGAGAACTTTTGTGAGTGTAGGTCATTCAGAATTAAAACATCCATATGATCGCATTCTAAATAGATAAAAGCTCCAACCACGGTTAAAAACAGTGGATTGGCTTAAAGTAAAAATAGCATATCAAAATGGTGAAATTAGTAAAAGGTTTCTGCATGAGTGGTTCCACAAAGACTCTGCATGCATGAAGTTCATATCATAAGAAAGTCGAACATGACAAATGCAAGACGTGAGCTTAGTGTCTATAGAATTTAAATAAAGAAATTTCAAATGATTCAGTGTATTATTTTCTTCTTATTTTTCGTCTCTTTAAGGACTTTATGTGGAAGTGCATTCTACAGTTAAAGAATATGCATCACCATGGACAAAAACCTATTGCAGCAATGTTTTACGTTTTTCTGCAAATTGCACATCTTAGGCATTTTAGATATATTAATTATTTTATTTTTGTATATATCAAATATTTCCCTAATTTCACGTATTTTTTCACAAAACCTCAAACGCAAAATATCCACTACTCATGTAGACTCCTCCAAAGAAGCAACACGTAAAACGCCCAACGAATAAAGGCAACATTGTGAAATATACGACAGCCGAATGCCCAATTTATAGCAGCAGGGACGCACATTAGCTTACTAGTAATTAATCAGCTAAAATTCCAAGTAAATCCGAAGTTCGCTGCTGTGTCAATTCTTGTCATAGTCAAATTACTAGAGATTATTGCCGGCATGGTGCGTGTATACCTTTCCTATAATTATCTGAATGTGTGCGCTTTCTGGACAACAATAACGTATGTGTGTGTGTGTGTATGTGTGTGTGTGTGTGTGTGTGTGTGTGTATGGGCAGGTATGTTGTATGGCATGAGAGCCCAATATATGTGCAAAATGTCACAAAGACGTGTCAGAGGTAGTCTAGGATTTACGTAAACTACAACAACAAATGGGGTCAAAATAATTGGCTTCATTAGTTTTGAGGTAACTTGTGGCAGCCGAGGTCTAGCACAAGAACGCAGATGTAAATTTTCACACAAAAAATAGGTTATATTTTTAGATCGGAATCATGAAACCTACTTTATTTTAAAACTTCTGCCAAAATATTTTAGTAAAATATTAAGACTTACATCAGCTCAACCGATTTAGTAAAAGAAGATATAAAAATCTATTTTATTTATAAAGAACTCAATTTTTGCGATTTTTCAAATTCATTCAGTTCACGTAAATCTTCATATTTTTTTTTTTTTTTGTAGTCTTGGAATATATTAGGTGCGCAACTAAGTTCCCGCTGTTTGTCAATAGATGCCGCCAGCAGTGGGTGCTAGGTGATTCTAACATAAGCTAAACGTCATGAACCAAGCTTAGGCATATGGTGAACAGACTGCCTCGACACATTAGTGTTTTTGCATTGGTTTCATACGACTATATTTTTGGTTTTGTGAAAATGTCTGATTTTGTGCCGAATAATCGTCATTTGCGGGAAGTGTTGATTTTCGTCTTTCATTAGAAAAAAACGGCGGCTGAAGTGCATCGAGACCTACAAAAAGTGTATGGAGATGCTGCTTTAAGTGAAACCACGAAAGTCCTGATTTTAATGTTGAGGACCGTCCGCGTGAAGGAAGGCCAAACACCTTCGAAGACGCTGAATTGGAGGCATTGCTCAATGAGAATCCATGTCAAACGCAAGAAGAACTTGCTTCAGTACTAGGAGTTACCCGCCAATCCATTTCCAAACGATTGCATGCTTTGGGAATGATTCAGAAACAGGAGACTTGGGTTTCTTATGAGCTAAAACCAAGGGATATTGAACGCCGTTCTTTCGCCTGAGAACAACTGCTCCAGCGGCAAAAAAGGAAGGGTTTTCTTCACCGCATCCTGACGGGTGATGAAAAATGGATTCATTACAGCAATCCAAAGAAAATAAAGTCATGGGGACTACCCGATCATGCTTCTACGTCGTCGCCTCGGCTGAATATTCACGTTGCGAAGGTTATGCTATGTATTTGGTGGGACCAAGTTGGTGTTATTTATATGAACTGTGAAAACCAAGCGAACTCATCACTGGGGATCAGTATCGACTTCAATTGATACGATTGAGCCGAGCACTGCGCGAGAAGCGGCCGCAATACGCGGAGACAACGCTCGGCCTCACGTTGCCAAACCCGTTTAAACCTACCTGTAAACACTGAAATGGGAAATCCACCCCACCCGCAATATTCTCCAGATATTGTGCTGTCCGATTGTCACCTGTTCCGATCGATGGCAGATGGTCTAGCTGACCAGCAGTTCCATTCATATGAAGACATCAAAAAATGCATTGATCCGTGGATAGCCTCAAAAGGTGAACAGTGGTACCGCGATGGTATACGAGATCTACCAGAAAGATGGGAAAGAGTAATAGCCAGCGATGGGCAATACTTTCAATGATTCACTTGTAACCATTTTTTCAGAATAAAGTTGTATTTTCATAAAAAAAACAGCGTGAACTTAGTTGCGCACCTAATAACATTTATTATTACTTAGAATATAATACTTTCTATATTCTTATCGCTCATTTTTTAGTGGCACACCCTAATGTACATGCATAGAGTACACTTTACATACATACATACACAACCAATAATAATTATTGATGAAATTTACAAATACAGTTGCAATTATCATATGCGTATAAATATATAGAACCAAAAATGCACTAGTATGTCTAGTACCGTAAATTTATTATGATTACTTTTCAAAATCGCACGTAACATTCTCTTCAGCATAATTTGCGCAAGATTGTCATCACCTTGGCGTATACGTAACCTCTGTTGGAATGCTGGTGAAAAGTTTGGAGTGCCAGCGAGCAAATCGTGAACTCGCAGCTTCAATAAATTTATGAGGCCGCATGTGCTGCTAAAAAATATATGTCAACACAAGCATAAGCGTGAGCAGATGTTTGCATGCGTGAACGTGCAACTGTAACATTGACAAACAAATAGAAAATATTAAAGGAAAGTAAAAAATGTAACAAAACTATTCATGTAAGCATATAAGTAAAATACAGTAAAATGTTGCGAAGTGAAAAAGTGAAGTGAAGCATATGATGTAGAGTGCAACTACCAATCAAATGTCGTGTATGTGTGTGTGCATTGATGCCCCCTGCTGTTGTTAAAAGTAAATCAGTGTCACTCTAGCGCGCAACGAGCTGACGCATGTGTTGACTGTTATGACATGCGTAAGTATAGACCTTTGGAGTTGTTGGTATGTTGCATGCACATAGTTACATTTATCTATACAAGCATACAAGGCATAGATGTCACATGTGACGACGCATATGGTTGCTCGATGTTTATCAGGTTTAAATATATTTGTGTGTGCTAGCAATATTGCATGTCTACTTAATGCATCAACGGTTAACTGAGCGTTTTCATATTAATATGAACATGCCAACATGAACACACATGGATAAGTCTGTGTATGAATATAGTTATGAATACGTGAGTGTAGATAGTGAAACGTATTTACAAAATAAGTGTGAGTTAGTGGTGTATAAACATTATTAACATAAGATTATGAAAAACGCTTATTATATATTGAAAAGAGAAATTTAAATCATAATATTTCTGCAGAGCTTATACAGCTTTGATCGCTTGCTAACTTCAAAAATCGCACACTTTCTGCTTCAGTTTCCATATAGTACTCTGTGTAATTTTTTAATAAATAATGGAATAAAGATTCTCCCTTCTGGAAAAAGGACGAGCATTTTTGGCTAAACAGCATAAGCCAACTTCAATACAAGGCATACCAATCGGTCTTATTGTAATCTTTTGCCTAGAAAATGTTAAGAAACCAGAGAAAATAAGTGAATGAAACAATTAGAATACATCCAACCCACATTAAAGATGGGAATATTACTTTTAAGAATTATATAAAGAAGGCACTACATTGACGTCAAGCTCTGCTGTTTATGATCATGAACATACAGATGCAAATAGTATAATAGCTAAAGGAATAGAATTCGCAATAAAACGCTAAAGAACGACGAACCTCTGGCGGTATTTTAAATGAATATATAAAATATAGTGAAGAGCATCTTCATCAAGAGATTGCGCATATTTTCAGGAGTCTTGTAAGAAATAAAAAACTACCGCAAGAGTGGAAGCAAGCGTTACGATTCCATTGTTCAAAAAAGGCAAAAGGCTTCTGTAAAAATAAGTCCACAACGGATGGCATATTTATTTTACAAGAAATTATAGTAAAGTCAATCGAGTTCGCTAGCTCTTCTTTTGTACTGTACTTTGTCTATCTTAAAAAAGCATTTGATGAAGTCAAGCTAGAGGATATACTGCAAATTTTAAAAGGAAGAAAAGCAACTCGACAAATCGACAAACAAGTCGTCGGTTATGCAAATGACACTGTTTTGGTGGCTGATTACGAAGACAATATTCAAGATAATACAATATGGAACTTTCAACTGGAGAAACTAAATTGTTAGTACTTTCAAAATAACCTAAAGGATACAAGTTGGAGACTGATTGCTATATGATAGAACAAGTAATGCAATATAAATATTTAAGTGCTGCGGACTTCCGAAGTGCATGCTCTTAGGGCTATCGGTGGGAAAATTAGATTATTCCACAAAAAAAATGAGGAGATAAGAACGCGAACAGGTGCGACCGACATTGTAAAATTCGTGAAAGCCTGAAGACAAGCATGGAACGATCATGAAACTTCTCTACCAACCGGACTTCCAGATCTGAAATAATGCATGCGTATTTCATCAAACGATGAGGTCATAACAGCTATGGAAGCGTATTTTGTAGCCCTTCCAGATTCTCACTTCAGGGATAGAGTTCATGAATATTGTATTTATGTTCAGGGAGACTATACGGAATAATAAAGCGTTTTTCAAACCATAAAACTGTGTTTTTCTTATGGAGCCGCAAAACTTATTAAGCAAGATTTTATTGACATTAAAATGTTAATTGTAAGTTATTTTTTAAGCTGTTCGCTGTTTGTTTCCATTTAAGTGAAAAGTACAGTTTTGCTACCATTTTTCAACTTTGTTAAATGCAACCATTTGTAAGAGAGTGCCAAAGCTCTAATGTCATGAGTGCGCAAACCTTTAATATTGCAATCACGATTTCCTGTCAAACATGTGTTAATGACAGAGAAGACGCAGACACCATACAGACGTTTGTTTAACTCCATTAAAAATAACCTTATAAGTTTACAACAGACTAGTTTTGTGTCCGCATTAAAAGTTTGTACTTCGAAAAACTAAAAAGAAAATTAGCCCCTATAAAAAGCTCTGTGTTGCTGGTTTCATTTCAAGGAACTGACTAAAATACGAGAAATGAGATTCAAACCGTCTGAGAAGTTATTGGATCGACAGAGCAACTTTTTATTTAGATTGTTTGGATTGCTCTATTTGAATTTTCCCCTTCCTTCTAATTAGAAAACTTTTTAATTTTCTATTCTTTAATCAAAATTCTCAGAAAACATAGTTTATATAATTTAAAATTACATTTGGCTTAGCTAGCCGATATTCTTGACCAAATCCTTAAAAATAATTTTTTAATAAGAACAACACAAAAATCCAAGGTTTTCCAATTCTTTAGGCTCAGAACTGACATTTTTCCAACAACATAAAAAATTGGCTAAAAAGTGATCATTTCATTGAGAGAAAGAATGCATTTCAAACTTGAAAGATGCACACACAAAAAATGGAGGGCTGGTTTTTGAGAAAAGATCTTTAATTATTTCAAAATCAATGTAATGGAAGAAAATGATTGCGCTGGCAGACTTGCGCCACTAAAGCAGTATTTCAATATGCAAACCCGCTCACCTTCATAGTGCGTTGGAGACTCTTATTTTCGTTGGACTCTGGTAAAGTTTTATATTTACCATTTATACAGAATATTTTAGTTTAGAACTGACTTTTCATAAACTTTTGCCAAACATTATTTATAAAGGGTTAAAAAGGCCGCTTCAGGTAGCAACTCGAGTTAAGATTCCCCCAAAAATGTCTTGTAATATTTCACTGGATATCTCTGATGACAACAATTACATTTGAAACCACTTTATTTATAATACAAGATGCCCAACTAGTATTAGCAAAGTACGCATGACTGTTTTTCAATAAATTTCTCAACATTCCAAACAAGCCAAAAACTCGATAGTGCAAATTACTAACGCAAGATGAATCAGACTGTATTTGAAGGAAGGAAATCAATTGTGTGATGAGGAGGAGGAAAACCCTTCGGATTTGGACTGTCATTCCTAAATACTAACGTTTGGAATTTTTTGTTGGCCTTAAACAGATATAGGATCGTGCAGCGGTGGGGTATATAATAGCATTGCACTTAGCGATAGTCGGTCAGATCCGATCAAGAAAAGTGTTTGTAAGTATTCTGGTATTCAATACTTCTTGAAGAAGTGGACGAGAATAATTTTTATCGAGAGGTAGTGAATATGAACTAGTATGAAATCTTCACTCCCATACATATTATCATAACTAAAAGGTAGGAAAAAATCAAATTTAAGATGCTTAACTTGGTTGTTAGTAAGTTTTAAAATGACTAGCGATACCAGCCAATATCACCTGGAGGACGCTTGCCTGGCAAAGGACATTCGTTAAGTTGCGATTCAGTTAAAACAAATTTATGGTAGCACACTGTGCGGCAAAAATCAACTATTTTCGTCATCCGGGAAAATTATCACATGCATGTGAAACTATAGACTTTATATAGTAATGCGACATGCCCTCTCTAATCACTTGAATTTTATTAATAGATCCCCATAAATGGATATACTACTGGGTATACAGGGTTGCCCATATTCGATGGACCAGACGGATTTCGATGACTCTTTGGGCCCATTCCAATCGACAAGGCTTTTCCGCAGGCAACAATCTTTGCGTCAATTGAATCTTATACGGGAATAAATGCAAATCAATGCGGATAATTCGTGGTAAAGTGGTCCGAGCAATGCCCAACTGCTGAGAACGGCGATTTAGGGATGTCCTTGGCGACGCCTCGGTCGGTTTTGATTTGGCCTCTTTGGATTAAAAAGAGCATCACCAATCGAAAACCTTTCATACAAACGTTTAATGGTGTTCTTAGAGGGCGCACTTTTCACATTATTTAATTTTTTATATGCACGTTGAGTTTTCACAATTGACTTCTTTTGTTGAATCTAAATTTCAACAATTTGGGAGCACTCGCGTGGCGTGTACTGTTCCATCTGCTTGGACTGACGCTTCCAACGCGGTATGTCATTAAGCGATCTGACGTCTCTGTCAAAAGATACAGGGTTGCCAAATGGGTCCGTCGAATATTGGCAACTCTGTAGTGTGATGGAAATTAGAACACTTCCAACTGTGCTGTAGGAAAGCAAAATGATTTATCTACGGCTTATCTTAGGCTGTACGAAGTAAATATTCTAATACAAATTTTCTCACGATTGTCAAGAAAACCTATTCCACAGTTATCACCTTTCATTGGAGTCCACATTTATACACAATACAAATACGAACCCCCGCCCCCCTTTGGATTGAAAATTTAAATGAAATAAATACAAAGATTGTTTAATCAAGTATTCAGTATTAAATTAGTTTTATTAAAAGGTATTCAATTTGCACGACAAGCACTTTAACTGGGTGAAAGAAGTAGGTGAGGCACGCTGCATACTTACGTACATACATACATGATTTTTTCTCTAAGGTTTGCTTATATATTGTAAAACATAGAAGAATTGATTGTTTCAATGATTTGCTGTTGGCGTTAGTTGTGCGTGTAGTAGTGATCTAACAGCTGATAAACAAATGAAAAGAATTAAGTGCAGTTAGAGTAATTGAAAATGATTAGTGGTTGAAAAAATGTACGTTGGTTCTTTGTGAAGAAACTGCTTACCAATTGTAACGGTTAACTTAAGGGTAATCAACTTTCCAATCCAACTTATGGTTGGAATACATTTATATATATGTGTCTAAACACCTGGGCGTATGAGTGATAAAAGTGGCTGAAGTCAGAGTACGACCGATGAAATCAAATCACTCTGAACAGCGGGAAGATGTTAAAATTAAATAAAACAAGCTATACGTGAGGTGTTGAAAGTATTTTTTCTTTGAAGGCTCATATCCGCCGCGGCTGAACTCGGTGTCACGTTCTATTTTCAATTACTCTGCTGGCTTTGAAGGCACCGAGAGATTGCGGCTTATTGTCACCGAACCTGCGCCTTCAGAAAACTACTCAAGAAAAGTGCAAGTCCAATTACATCACTTCAGCACCAAACGATCGTACTCAAATCGTTAATACAGAATGTCCTTCGGAGGTTCGCACATAGCGCAATCAAATTAGAACTAAATATTATCCACGCTTATATCGCTAACAGAGCCATTACAGCGCGGCAACATTAACAAGTCGCCACTGGAAATCTAATGATTTGTGAAGCATAGTTGAAGAGAAGTTTGTGCTCTGGAGGATCGAAAATTCCTCCTTTCTTTTTCTAAATCTTGTTGGAATAGAGACACGAATATTTCATTATACATAATTGATTGTAGAGGACTTTTAGGAATATTTAAGTACTTTCCCTTGCGAAGAGTATTATGCAGGCATTGTATTTCCAGAAAATTTCAAAAATACTCTACAACTGACAGGATTTCAAAAGCGAATATTCAAATATATTAGGTGCGCAACGACGTTTCCGCTGTTTGTCAATAGATGCCGCCAGAAGTGTGTGCTTGGCAATTCTAACATAACCTCAACATCATAAACCAAGCTTAGACATATTGTAAACAAACTGCTTCGACACATTAGTGATTTTGTTTTGGTATCATATACTTTTGGTTTTGTGAAAATGCCCGATTTTGTGCCAAAAAATCGTCATTTGTTGATTCTCCTCTTTCATTCGAAAAAAACGGCGGCTGAAGCGCATCGAGAGCTAAACAAATTTATAGAGATGCTGTTTTAAGTGAAACCACGAAAGACCTGATTTTAATGTTGACGACCGTCCCCGTGAAGGAAGGCCAAAAAACTTCGAAAACGCTGAATTGGAGGCATTGCTCAATGAGAATCCATGTAAAACTCAAGAAGAACTTGCTTCAGTATTAGAAATTTTCCGCCAAACCATTCCCAAGCGATTGCATGCTTTCGGAATGATTCAGAAACAAGGGACTTAGGTTCCTAATGAGTTAAAACCAAGGGATGTTGAACGTCGTTCTTTCGCCTGTGAACAACTACTCCAGCGGCAAAAAAGGAAGGGCTTTCTTCATCGCATCGTGACGGGTGATGAAAAATGGATTCATTACAGCAATCCAAAGAAAATAGAGTCATGGGGACTGCCCGGTCATGCTTCTATGTCGTCGCCTCGGCCGAATATTCACGCTGCGAAGGTTATGCTATGTATTTGGTGGGACCAAGTTGGTGTTATTTATTATGAACTGTTCAAACCAAGCGCAATCATCACTGGAGATCGGTATCGACTTTAATGGATGCGATTGAGGCGAGCACTGTGCGAGAAGCGGCCGCAATATGCGGAGCGGCATGAAAAATTGATTCTACAGCATGAAAACCCTCGGCCTCACGTTGCCAAACCCGCTAAAACCTACCTGGAAACACTGAAATGGGAAATCCTACCCCAGCCGCCATATTCTCCAGATATTTCGCCGTCCGATTGTCACCTGTTCCGAGCGATGGCACATGGTCTAGCTGACGAGCAGTTCCATTCATATGAAGACATCAAAAAATGGCTTGATCCGTAGATAGCCTCAAAAGGTGAATAGTTTTACCGCGACGGTATACGAGATCTGCTAGAAAGATGGGAAAAAGTAGTACCCAGCGATGGGCAATACTTTCAATGATTCACTTGTAACCATTTTTTCAGAATAAAGTTGTATTTTCATAAAAAAAACAGCGTGAACTTAGTTGCACACCTAATAATTAATGCAAAAATAAAAAACTAATCTCTGCATAAAATTATAGCTTCGCATGCACTAGAAATTTTCTCCTGATACCAAAAACATTTTAAAGTGTTATGATTTGAAAAATAAAAATAAAATGCACGAATCATTTATATACTCGTATGTCATACCATAAACTGATTGCTTTGATTGCTTTGCAATAAATATTTAAAACGCGCCAATAATTCATATCTGTAATGCTTAACATATGTGTGCCTGTGTGAGTGTACTTTTGTAGGCACAAGTTGTATAAAAATTTCATTTACTTTAACTTCTCAGTTCACAGTCCATTTTGAACACTTTGAACACTCATAGCTCCCTTCGGTCTGTACGAAAGTGAGTTCGCATATATGCATTTGTATATGTATATATGTAAGTTGGTAAGCTGAGCACCAGCTATGCATTTACAACCGAAGAGCTACTCACTACCAATTAGCCAACTCAAGCTGCAAGTATTTCTCGACCCCACACACACCCATACACGCATACAACTCTTTCAGACACAGCCGCAGTTCCAATCAACTATCAGGCTGGTTACTTCCGTCCTTTCCATGCCAATTTGTGTTGCCACTGGATCCTCCTGCTAACCTGATTGCTTGCCGTTTACTGTTCTGTTTTTATTTTTTGTTTGTTTTGTACTTTTACCATCAACACTAGTGCCGCTAGTAATAGCTTTTAACCGGCACCGCTATGAGCAGCAGTAACTGCTATAGAAAGATGTGCTTGTATGTAACAGAAACAGAAACAGAAACAGAAACAGATAGAAAGACAAAACAGCAACATTTTGTATTCAGCGAATAATTGATTGTATAAACGTATAAAAGAATGAACGAGTGCTGCTATTGTTATTGCAGTTGCTGCTTTTTACTGCCTTTCAATATGCGCACTTTGTCTGGCTCAAGCTGCAGGCAGGCAGTCTGTCAAGCATGCAAGTTGGCAAAGATTGTCAGACAGCGAAGGAACCAACGAATCGTTATTCAATTGACACAGTTCTGTCAGTTGGTTGATCTCAAATTTATGGATTTCTATAGTTTTTCCATATTTCTATTTAGTATTTTTTCCTGAGTTATGTTTGAATTCACTTTTAAAACCACTTACTTTGACTAAATTTAGAAAATGAGGCATTATGTCAGAAGGCGCAATTAGATTTGACCAAATATATCATTTTCGTGAAGTATGCCGTCAAAAATTGTTTTGTAAGCACGAAATTGGCATAATTGCGCTCAATGCATACAGCAACTGACAAATGCTTTCAACTAAAGTGGTGCAAAATTAAACACCTGGGTTTTCAATAATATTATACTGTTCACTTGAGGCAATAGTGGCAGTTATTTTTATGAAATGAAATGCAAACCAAAGCCACTGTATTGGTTTGGTTTCTGATGACTCACGATTAGTACGTACTTCCTATGGAAAAAAGCAAACGGTAAAATATTGCTTCAGCCAAAAGCAGATTGTAGCAACAACATTTTGCGTCTGAAATACGAGTATGCTGCTTTGCTGCTTGGTTCACATGAATAGAGGCACTTCATTAATTTACGTTATATGCTTAGTAGAAGTATGCTGGTCTCGATATTTTTTTTTTTTTTTACTGGAAAACTCATAAAACCTGATAAAAGGGAAGTAAAAACATTTGACGCATCGCGAACAAGGGCAAACAAAGCCAGTGTTATGGTGGCAGTGCACTCTGTTATGGCGTAATTTTAGAAATTGAAAATTTTAGACTCAAAAATGACAGAAATAGCTTCTAATTCTTATGGAGTGGACTCTTCGGCTATCATCTCAAAATGTAAAAACTTTAGTATAATCACCGAATTCACCCAACATTCGGCAGCCGATTAGTAAAATAATGCGATAAGCAATTAGTTCTAACTAAGTGAACTAACTATTTCATTTAATTTTATTTATTTTTTTTATTCTCCATCTTCTTCAATTGACAACTACACTTACGATTACCACTTCTGAACTTTCTAATAATAACAAATGAGATCAACTTAAATTCAAATTAGGATACACTGCATACACAGAAAAAAAGTGTTAAAGTTTGGAAAAAAACGAAATGAAAAGAGGTTTTTTTTTTTGTCGAAATTAGTTGCATAGTGTGATTTAGCACAAAATGTTCATTTTTTCAACAATAAATGTTCCCGAAAAAAAATTTAGTTAATTTACCTTGTTTTGTTTTCTTCCGTTAATCGGTAAGTGAACCCGCGATTTTTAAGTTTTTCCTCCACTTTGGATGATAAAACGCAGATTTTAGCCAAAAAAATAACGGCTATTTTGTTGTTGCGAGAATTCTTTGAAGCTGAGTTTATAGTTATAAAGGAGACTGCGCTGTATGTCAGACATTCCTTTGTTGCAGATCAACCCATCCTACCTACTCTGGCAGTCAAGCTGCTACAAAATCTGTACAGTGCCTGGGTACTACATCCCGAGTGGCAATCGAATGTAGAAATTTTTTAACCAGTAACGAAATTTTTCTGGGATTCTGGACAAGAGACTTTCCACGAAATTGCATCCCAGATGAGCGCGGTAGGATAGGAGCGGATTTTAAATCAACTTTGCCCAGTATGTGAACTTCCCATTATACTCAAGCAAGTACTTGATCCGACCAGTCTACAAGTCAGTCAACAGTAGATGCACCTTGGATCCCACTTGTGATGTAACTAGAAAATTACAACCTCGAAAGAATGGGCGCATAACTAAGTAATAAATCTTGACCGACCTTCCATATGTATAATACTGTTCCATTAGACATGGGGAATTTATGGGATTTCCTTGTAATCAAGTCTGCCGCAGCAACGGAAACCGAGAGAAACGGGAGGCTGTTCAACACTTTCCCTGCCATTATCTCGCTCTTAACAGAACGTAGAGCATCGCTGTCTAAACTCTTACTTTTTCGGATGTCTGGCAGAGCGGCAATCCGCAGCCATCCATAATATCTTGTCGATCACAAAAGAGCATAAACTTCTGGTGACACAATGGCAATCTAGGCTTAATTCGTCTCCACGCCGGCACCTAGCCTAGCCTATTGTAAACTTAATACTTAATAAGCAAAAGTTCCCTGATACAATATACTTGAAATATGATGCATTGATTTAAGAATCTCTCTACGATTTTCTGCAGATACAGCAATTGAGGAAGAAAGAAGTGTGGAAGGGAAAACTGTTGAAGCACAGTTGAAGACACAGTTTAAACACCTTCAATAGTAGTTAAATTCAAGCCAGCAGCACAAAGTTATATTCCAAATGCTGTCATACAGAAAAAAGTTATAGTCGCGAAAAAAAAAAACAAATATTTTTAATTCCCCTCCTTTTCTAGCTGCTGGTGCTGCAACTGACTGTTACCCTTTATCCTTTCAAAGTCCGCCTGATGCGGAAGCTTTTTTAATATGAGTAAATTCAATACTGTTTTAAAATTTATGAATTTCATTCAAGTTTTAAAATCTAAAATAATGAATGCATTTACATTCGAGTACACAGGTTGCGTATTCAATGTAGAAGAACAAGTACCTCAAGCTTCAATAAAAAGCATTTATGTCAAATAGTAGAAAAATAAATATATAATTATAAAATATAATTAATGGTAACAGGTGCAGCTTTACTTTTCACAAGCTGCGCAAAAGCGCCTTGGGATATGCAATTCACTCATCTGGAACAGCGCATTTCTGAGATTGTTCATTTGATACGCTCGAATTGATTCACAACCAGCACAACAGTATCTGACCAACGCATTATGAACGACGAGAAAATACTACAAATAGAAGAAAGAACGTCATTTATGAACTAAAATAACTAAAATGATCTCAAAGGACTGTCGCTGGTCATTTGACTATAATGGGAAAACATTAGTATGTTCATAAGAAGAAGAGAGAAGTATTTTCTGATAATAATCAGTTTTACTTGATAAGAACATCTTACTGTTCATATTTCCTTGAACAAATACTGTGAGCAGCTACAATACTTTTGAAATAATTTATATTTCGACTGCTGCTTTCTTTGCATTATCCTTTCGCAATACGTACGTGCATGTACGCACGTTTCGTTCAAATTTTTAAGGGGTTCGATTTCAGTAACTTTTTGCAGTAGTTCACAAAAAAATATTCTATATTATTATTTATTCAGTACAAAAATAAAATGCAACAACAAAAACGTAACCTTCAACTTGAATTCGGTGCAGGCGATAGAAAAGGTTCTATTGTTCAAATTTCCAATCTGCTGACTCGATAAGTTTGTGTTATTGAACATATTGCACTAACAAAATATTAGCGAGTTACTGGCAAACACACACACATTCTATTATGCCATAACTTAGAAAGTAGAGTGTGGCAAATGTGATAAATTTTGAACAAAAGCTACGCACTGGTGCATTCACACATTCCTATGTACGTATTTATTATTATGTGCGTTTATGCTTAACAAAAACATATAAGTATGTGCGTGTATCTGTGTACATATTGGGGATTTGCGTTTGTGCATTAAATGTTATAATTCACTTTATTTTGTTACCTAATAAGGTCGCCACTCTAGGGCATACAAACCAGCAACTGGCAGTCAGTTGGATAATATTTGAACGCGTGAGATGTATTTACAACAGTAACGTATTCGGAGTTACCAGACTTACCAATTTTCTAAAGTAAGTACTGATTTTAAGCCGTTAGATCCGGTCAAGCCCTCAGTGAACCCTCATGTCGTTATTTACAGATTTAATTGTGAATTCCCAATTGAGCTTTTTTGTTTGCGAAACTGGATATATGGGCGGATATATGTACATATCTTAAAACTCATTATTCGAGTCATATGGCAGTGAATGGAAAATCGAGGGCAACTATTTTCACATTAGGGATTTTGTAGCAAAAAACCCTTCACAAACAAAATTTTTCACTAAAAAGTGAAAAACATCTCTGTTTTGATTTTTCGAAAATATTCTGAGTATGTTATGGAGGAAAAGTAGTATTTTATTATTGGATGGATATAAAAATCCTTAACTCTTATTTGGATTGGTTTAAAAATCTTCTATTTGTAGTATTTGTTCAAGGAAATATGAACAGTAAGATGGAAAGTAAGATGGAAGGAAATATGAACAGTAAGATGTTCTTATCAAGTAAAACTCATTATTATCAGAAAAAACTTCTCTCTTCCTCTTATGATCATGCTAATGTTTTCCCATTATAGTCAAATGACCATCGACAGTCCTTTGAGATCATTTTAGTTATTTTAGTTCATAAATGACGTTCTTTCTTCTATTTGTATGATTTTCTCGTCGTTCATAATGAGTTGGTCACATACTATTGTGTTGGTCGTGAATCAATTCGAGCGTATGAAATAATCAAAATAGTTCTACTCCTGAGTGAGTTTAAAGTAAAGCTCCCCAAGTATTTTGGACATTGTCGTCAGTTCTTCTAAAAGTTGGTTTATGTCCAGGCTTGACTGTAACAATAAGTCAACATTAAAATTTTTAAAAATATAGGATTCCTATAAAAATATATGATTTCCTATTCACCTTGAAATCCGTTTGCAAATCGCTCGACGCATCGCCACATACACACACTAGTTAAGCAGATACATGGCATTTCCTACTTATTCGCTATACTTATTTGAACATAAAAAAAAAAAAACTATGGAGTCCCACAATGGAACTTTCAGAGATTACTGAACACACATATTTTCAATTACTAATAAAAAAAACTAAGGAAAAACAGAGGTTTTTGATAAATTCCAAAACAAATTTGTTCTCAAAATTTTTCAATAAAATTATCAACAAATTTTCCATAAAAAAACAACTTTTTTACATGTACATTTTATTGTACGAAATTAACAAAAAAACTTTTTTATTTTTTATTTGAAAAGGTCGAGCCAAGGAGAACCAGGAGATTTGGTGGCTCCTAAAACACTCAGGCTTAAAAGAGCCCATTGTATTTAAAGCTCTGGAAAGGGGGTAGATAGCCAAGGAGGGAAGGAGAAGGAGATAGGAAAGAATAGAGACAGAGATAGAGATAGACAAAAAAAACCTTAAAATATTGAGGAAACTCGAAGCACCACAATTTTCAACATTCAATAAATTTCGAGATAGAGATAGACAAAAAAAACCTTAAAATATTGAGGAAACTCGAAGCACCACAATTTTCAACATTCAATAAATTTCGAAGTTATTTTTTTTTTTATCATTTTTTTCAGCTAACTTTCTAATACATATACCCAAGCCTGCTATACAAGTTTACGATATCACTTGACATGGACTCGCTCTCGTACATTATTTTAATACAACGGCCATACGTTCTGTCAAAAAAATACCAGCAGGTGATAATTTAAATGGCTCGATTATGAGAATTGACAAAATTCACCGAAACAAGAGTCAGGCAAAAAATAAGAAATACTGTCTGGGCATTATACCGTATTTGACATATAATAAGGATATTTTTAGGGAAAAAAACTTAGGGTGAGTTGAAGAAAACAAATCTATTTAAGGGCAGAATTTTAGATGAATAGAAATGAGAATGAATAGAAAATGAAATTTAGAAACCAAACTTGGCTATATAAAAAAATATAAATTATAACAAACTCTTATACATTTGCCATGGACTTAACACTTTTGAGTTGTAAAGGGTTTTCCAATAAGAGGTGTTATTGGTGAATGGATTGCGCTATCGAGAGATGATTAGCAATTTTTATTGCCGGAATTTGATGGTATTGATCTGGGCAACGTTTATTTTCAACAAGACGGCGCTAC
>JAYXIM010018706.1:0-22979 GCA_037575425.1 Anastrepha fraterculus
TAGTAGGTGTTGTACTTAAGCATCCTGTTATCAGGAGGCAGGCTGTTCTTTGAACTCGATCAATTGTGGCTACTCTACACCGTTTTTCGAGTGCTGTCCACCATACAACCACACCGTAGAAGAGTATCGGTTTGATGATCGAGGTATATATCCAATAAATGATCCGAGGTGAAAAACCCCAGGTTTTGCCTATAGCTTTCTTACAAGTATAGAGAGCTATGAAAGCTTTTTTACATCTGTTTTCGATGTTCAATTTCCAACTCAACTTCCTATCTAGAATAACTCCTAGATATTTAGCTGAATCAGATAGAAGTAATGATTCCCCTTTTAAAGTTATTGTTTGCAGTGGAGGAGATTGTTGTTTCCTATTGAAGAGAACAAGATCTGTCTTTGCTGGATTCGCATTTAGTCCGCATTCGGTGCACCATTTTGACAGAATATTGATTGAGCGTTGCATGAGCTCAGTGAGGGTATTCAGGTGTTTGCCTGACACGCAGAGAGCAATGTCATCTGCATAGGCTACAACCTTGCAGCCTGCTTTTTCGAGATTTCGAAGCAAACTGTTTACAGCGAGATTCCAGAGAAGGGGTGAAAGTACTCCGCCTTGAGGAGTGCCTTTGACGGCGTACATTCTCATGCGGCTTACCCCAAGCTCTGAAGTGATTATTCTATTTTGGAGCATTTGTTCGATCATCTTTCGGATGGAGTAATTGATACCCAATTTGGCAATTTCAGACAAAATAGCGTTGGGTTCAATATTATTAAAAGCACCTTCTATGTCCATAAATGCGACAAGAGAGTACTCTTTATTGTGAAGGGAAGTTTCCACTGTTTGCACCAGTGAATGAAGTGCCGTTTCAGTCGATTTCCCTTTAGTGTAGGCATGTTGTGCCTCAGAGATCAACTTAGTATCAAGTTGGGTTTTGATTTGCTCATCTAAGACTTTTTCAAAAGCCTTTAAGCAAAAAGAGGTTAGGCTAATGGGCCTGAAGTCGTTTGGTTTGCAGTGTGAAGGCTTTCCCGTTTTCGGAATGAATACTACCTTCGATTTCTTCCAAATTGTCGGAAGGTAAGAGAGATTTAAACACTTGTTAAAGATCCTTGTTAACCAAGGCAGTAGAATTTCCAGTCTTTCTTGAAGTTCTGCTGGAATGATGTTGTCAGGACCTGGTGATTTAAATTTTTTAAAGCTTAGTATTGCTGTAGAGATGCTATTAGAGCTGATAAGATCTGATCTATTCCCATAATTACTCTGAAGAGTGCTGGGAAGTGCAGGTAAGTTGGCAACACAGCCTGGAAAGTGAGATTCTAGAATGTGTTTGCATGTCCACATGTACGTATACTATGTGCAAGTTATCGTTAGTAAGTGCACACTTTATGTTTCCTCTCAGCGTATTTTTTTCGCAATAAATTATGCAAATTGGTTGCAAATTTTTGTAAAACTATATTATTTTTAAACACTTTTCATTGCCACACTGAATTTTTGTGTTTTTTACGTTGGGCGCCAGTTATCGACTGCGGGCCACGACCATTGAAAATGAACTTTTGATTTCAACTGAACCTGATTACTTTATTCACTGATGTCTTAAATAGTAAAAAATTGCTTACTCGCTAAATTCTTACTCTGCTACAATTTACAATAAATTGTTTATTTACTATTGTGTAATTCGATATTACTATATTGTTTACTCGCTAATACAATTTTGCTTACTTACTAAATTCCTACTCGAAGTAGGTCAATAAATTGCTTATTTACAATTTACAAAGTTGCTTATTGTGTAGTTCAATATTACTATTGTTGTTGTTGTTGGAGGTAAGTCGATTTACAATAAAGTTGCTTATTTATTTATTCTACAATTTACAAAGTTGCTTATTTGTGTAGTTCAATATTACTATTGTTGTTGTTGTTGTTGCTGGAAGTAAGTAAGTATTGGCTAATTGCAAATGGAACAGGCAAGTAGGGCTCTTCACATTTTGTTGCGATCACTTCCGTACGCACAAAATGTGAATTTGCTGTTCTTGCATTTTTTTGAGCAGCGAATATTGATTGTCGAATATTGACTGTGTTAACTTGCATATTAGCAGCAAAGAAATAAACTTACTGTAAAATAAGAGTGCGGCTTTTTTGTAGGCTACTGTGCAGACATTCAGCAGAGAACATTAATGTATAGAGAAGTCTCCATGACTGAAAAGGCAGCACTTTTCAGCGGTACTCGTTTTGCGCGCGAGGTACACCACAGCCACATTTTTCACCAAAGTTAACAGAAATATGCTCAACTGCTGAAATTTAACAGCCTTTGAGAATTAAGAGCATTTTTTTTGGAAACTTTCCCTTTGGAACCAAAGTTAGGTTACAGGTGCTTTTTGTCTCTTTATTTGCATGAAAATTCATTTTTGAATTTGAATTGATTTTGCGTAATTTGCGCCAAAATTTCCATGTCAAACCAAAAGAGTCTAATGAACTTTAGTTTGAGAAAAACTTTTGATTGACGTCGCGCAATTTTTATTCGTTGCCGATTTCCCGAATTTTTTAAACTTTTTTGATTTAAAAATGAGCAGAACGTGTCGTGTGCGCGGGTGTTATTTAAAAAATAGTGAAGTGAAATTATTTTCTTTCCCACAGGACCCCATAATAGCAGACAAGTGGAGGCAGAATCTGCATATTGCCAGGACGGAACATCTTCCACCCCACAACTCATTTGTGTGTGTAAAACACTTTGAGGCATGTGTTGTGGGGGGACAATGTTTGAAAAAGGGTGCCATCCCCACCCTTCGTTTAGGTAAGTTTTTGCGCAATACATAAGTAGGTATGTGTGTTTTTATATTTCGCTAAAGCGAACCTACAAGAATATCAAACACACATACCTACATATGTATTGCATACATTTGATATAATATTAGGGTGGATAGGTTTTATTGAGGGTGAGGTTTGCTAACTGGTAGCATTAGAGTTTTGAGGCAGGAAAGTGGAGGAAGTTAAGAAATTTAAATTATTTTTGAATGTGTATGTGCATATATTTCATAGAAAATAATTTTTTATTAATAACCATAATATTACAATACCCGGCATCCGTTACTATGCCTTGTTGAATATAATCAAAACAACCAATCAGAAAAATATCAAGCAAAATTATTTTTATTATTGTAATTTGCTATTTCAAACCGTTTTTGAACTTTGCATTTGAACTGCTTATGCGGATTATGATGTCTAGAGTGTGGTATAAATAGTGGGAAATAGGAAAAACTAAGATTTTTTAGATTAAATTTAAGCAAATATTATTTATATATTATACATACAACCATAGGTTATTTTTACAATGATTGACCTTAAGAATAGTTTACATAAAAAGATTAACAGTAAAATCAAAATTAAAATTAAAATTACAGATAGTAGTAGAGATAAAGTATTAAAAGGAAAGTAAGGTAAAAATTGTAGTAGTAGGAGTAGGGACTAATAGGAAGAGATTTAAAGTACATTCAGCAATATTCGATTATTAGTGATGAATGAGAGTGGTGGCGCGGCCTGGGGGCTGTGGGAAGGGAGTTCCATCATAAAAACATGCCTATAACCTTCATTGAATTATTATACGTTTATATTATATTATAAAATAAATTTTTTTAATAGGGCACGACGATGACCCTACATACAGCTGTACAATTCCAAAGAAGTAACGGAGCTGTTGCGTGGTAGGATGCGTGGTGGAAAAGGGTCATACGTTGTACGAATTTCCTCGACGCGGAGAGGCTCGAAATAGTTGGGCCCTGGCTTGCAACGTGCAACCAGCAGATTCTGACAGGCTATATGTTTGTAAGCGCCACTTTAGTCCAGAGCAAGTAACTCGTTATAAAGTTTTAGATGGGGCTGTTCCATCTTTAAGATTAGAGCCAGTTACTAGAAGTCGCTCACCTAGTACTGGCTCTGATTGGGTTTGCCCGCCCGTTACTAAAGTGTACGTAAATCGTACAGTAGGTGTAGGTGTAGCAAATGATCTCACATTAGAAGAATTCGCAAAATATTCCATGCTAGAGGTACCCAAAAACAAAAACATCTGTGAGGACTTAGAAATCACAAGCAGTAGCGAACGATTTGCTCAGGCTGCTCGTTTTTATCGGAGCAATGAAATACAATTAAAAAAAAGAATTCAAGAGTTAGAAGCAGAAAATGAGAAGCTACTGCAAAAATATAAATATTTGTGCACTCGTGCAGTTCTTGCGGAAGAAACTTCAAGCAGTGATGCTGTAACTTTCGCAAGAATGATCGTCAGTGGCCAAAAAAATCGTTATAGCGAGGAGGAAAAGACATTGGCCCAAAACATCAATTATATGTCCTCCAAAGCATATACGTTTATGCGTGACGATCTAGGTTTTGCTTTGCCCCATAAATCATCCCTTTCGCGTTGGCGCCCCATCAAATATGTTGTTCCGGGGTTCGATGCCAATGTCTGTGATAATTTAGAAAAAATTGTTTCAACTATGTCCGACACCGAACGCATAAGCGTTCTATTATCCAAATGGAAATACGTGTTTTCGTATTATATCTCCAGTGGTGGTATACGTACGGAGACATTGATGTCCATTTTGGACAAAAATGTCGCACAACTAAAAAAAATGGGGTTAAATTTGAAAGGTATAGTTTGTGATCAAGGGCCCTCCAACAGTAGTATCTTTAAATCTTTAGGGATTTATGAGGATAGCCCCTTTTTCGTGCACGAAGGCACAACAATTTTTTGCATGTTCGATTACTGTCACTTGATAAAGTCCGTCCGAAATACCTTGATGAAATATGACATCTTAACATCAGATGGAGTGACAAGCTTCAAGGTGATCAAAAAATTGTTTGATATAGATCAAATGAATCCCCATTTTAAAATTTGTCCGAAACTAACGGAGGCCCATATATATCCCAATTTTATGGATAAAATGAGCGTTTCACGCGCGACTCAGGTCCTGAGCAATTCGGTAGCCTCTGGTATCGACATGGCCTTGTCCCAAAATTTATTAGGCAGTGACGACTACGTGATAAAATGCGCTAAGCCCACACAGATGTTTGTTAAAAAAATGAATGATCTGTTCGATGAATTGGATGCAAAAAGATTCCAGTCGAAAAATCCTTCAAAATGTCCGATTAGGCGGGGTGCCAGCAAAAAAATTTATAGATTCAATTAACATCTAGATTTTTTGCGGTCATTCAAGTTGCCGGAAAACGCACGGGTGCAGTGCATCGAAGGTTTCCGCATAACGATTTCAGCGATGCAAAAGTTATGCGAGGAACTTTTCATTGAGCACAGCTCCCTCAAACTTATTTTCACCGGGAAAATAAATCAAGATGCGTTAGAAAACTTTTTCTATCGCATACGAGCTAGTCAGGGTATGAATACCCATCCAACAGCTCACGAAATTCAATACATAGTTGCGCCACCGATCTCAATGAAAATTTTACGCCAGAGATTTGAGAAGAAAGGTTCTAATTGTACAGATGTTGACGATATAAATTTAGATTGGTATATAGGCCCCGAGGATCGTCATCTTGAGACAGAGGTAGGGGACCAGCGAAATGAGGATCTCGTTTTAGAAGACATTGATGTGGAAGACATAAATTTTGCTGAAGAAAGTAATGAAGCTGAGGTACAAGTGCAGCGTTACTTTACAGGCTATGGTATTTACCAGAAAATGCTGTGCAAGTTAAAATGTGAAAAGTGCACCCATGCCATGACGAAAACAAAAGGGGAGCTGAAGTTGCATTCAGAAGCCCTGATAAGATCAAAAAACTTCACGGATGACAGCGATTTAAGGCTTGTCAATCCTGAAGACAGGGTTTTCGAAGTGTGTCGACTCCAAATGGTGTGGTACCGTCAGCTCTTCGCAAAATATGCCCACATTGCAGGTCTTAGGTGTTTAATGTTGTCCGCTCTAAAAGAAAAAACACAAAAATTGTTTCCCGACTGGTTTGTAGGATCTGGCGAGTGTAGAGATCATCGCGAGAAGCTATTAGATTTTCTTTTAACTGTCCTTTTATTCAAGAACGCAAAGTGGCTCTTGCGAAATGAGGTCAATAAAGTCAAAGAAAGAAAACTACAAAATAAATTAAAAAAGCTGTAGGTTGCAAGCCAGGGCCCCACGAAAAGAGATTCGCCGTTCACACAGGTAATTAATAATCTATTAGCTATCTTTTGCATATGATGATACCTATTCTTTTATTTCAGGGTTTTCCACTTTTCTATATTTCAGGTTCTTTTTTTATTTATATATTTTACAGGTATTTTGCGTTTCAGGGTTTCTCTATTTTTTAGTCTATTTTACAGGTTTCTTTTTTATTTTTTCTTCTCTTTCAGCTAGCACCCGAGCCTAGATTTTTAAAGCACTACAATTTTTTCTTAATCATGATGGATTGAGAGTAGTGTTTTAAAAATCAGGTAAATCGCAATGACTTAATCGATGTCAATATCGAAGTCGTGTGAGAAATTGTTATAGTATGAGAACAATTTCGTAATTCGTGCTTTCACAATTTTATATATTTTTTTTTCATTTCAGGAAATGTAAATACCTATTATTTAAGTATTGTAATATATATACATATTCATATAAGAACTTAAATTACTTCTGAATAAAAATAAAAAATTAAAATAAAAAAAACTAGTATTTCATTTTCTTAAGGATTATAATATTTATTTGGTAAGAGGAACTTAAAGAAACATATACAAATAATATATTCGTTCAGCTCAATAAAATAAATATCTGCATATGAAAAATCCTTCCTATGGACTTGCCAAAGCAAACACGCATATATGTACATATATACATGCATACAAACATACATGCCGCGGCCACTCGACTTGACAAAAATTCAAGATTTACCAAATGTTGGCAAATAATTCATCGCGAAATATTACAATATTGACTATTTTCGAATTGACGAGAAAATTGGCGTATAAGCATATGAGCTCGAACTTAGTGTTATAGAATATTTTGGATTTTTCAGCGCCGTTGCGACTAAGAAAATCATACGCATGCGGAGGCATAAGGCGAGTGCTTTGTGTGTGCTGTTGTATGTACATACATACATATGTGTATACCAATAAGCACAGTTTTGCTCGAAAACGTATACATATATGTACGTACATATAATAGGGCGTCAAGTGTGCATACTTACATACATATACATATGTACGTATACGCATATGTGATGAGAATTGCCTTTGCATTTGTTAGACAGGAATTCGGTCACAACAATATGCTAATATGTGAGGTAGGTCATGGTTGCTTTAGTAGATTGGACTTTTGCTTGGGATGCGCGTGAGGTAGGTCATGGTTGCTTCAGTACATACATATGTGTGCGTGCAACACTATATTTAATAAAGATGAAATTGAACTTAGTTGTCCCATATATGCAAATACCTTTCTTCAAAGTTTTCCTTTATTTATTTCAAATTATTTTAATTAATATTTCACATTATCTAGAAAATGCATGCATACATACATATGTATGTATATTATTCCCTGTTAAAGTTACTTTGATTTGAAATGTTGGCGCATATGATAAATATTCAAATCATTCATCAATAATCATTTAGTAAGTTTGTTTGAAAATATAAATTGAATAAATTTTCATTCATCAAGTGAACATATGTAGAAATGAACAAGCCAATTCTTTGCAAAATGCCGTCGGCTAATCGTGAATTTGATTTTCTACAGAAGCAAAAGCAGAGAACGTTATGATATACAGAGAACGTTATCTGTGTGCAGAGCCAATATAGGAAGAGAGAATTCACTGCAATCAGCTCTGTTAAAAGTTTTACCATACCCCGGCCGCGGTTAGACTTCATTTTTGACAATTCACACCATTCGTAGCTCGTGAGAATTCTCTATATTTAATGTTCTCTGCATTCAGCCTTCCCATGAAGCACAAAGTGCCAAACATTTAATATTGAAGAAATCACTGAAGCTTCTGCGAGTTATGTTGATGTGCAGTATTGTTCATAACAAAAGAGACCGATGTCTCAAAATTTTTAACCAAAATTTTTTAATCAATATGTACTTTTTATTTCAAAGCTTTAACACTTAACACTCGACATTAATATAAGTATTCATATACCAAATAATAAGTTACACTTCATACAAAAGGTCTAAAAAGGTATCTAAGTATATTATGGGGCAGTTTTGTTTTCGCTTCATAATTCATAATTTTCGGCACAATGCTGTGCCTTTGAATGCGCGCGGATTTCTTTTTAGCGAATCGTGTGTGAACAACCGCATATGTATTGTAGATATACCGCATTTTCCTGAAGGTTAAGGAGTAGGCGGCCACAGCGAATGGTTGTTGTTCTTTACATGCCGTGTGTCAAGTGTGCGCAGAAGTTTGTGTTCTGGGTTTGTTAGAATGGTGGTAGTTCGTACATATATTTATACACATATGTGACTATGCGCGTTAGGCTTCCTGGATGGATATTAGAATATTTTCTCATCAATATATGTATGTAAGTAGTTCAGATTTGACTGAAGAGATTAAATACATACATACATATATGAATGCATTGCCTTTATGGCAGCTTACATATAAATCAATTCAAAAGAAGTATGAATAATTTTATATAGAAAATAAATTTATAAAAAACAGGTATTAGAAAAGTTGAATACACTATTTTAAATCAATTCTAATTAAACCAAATATAAAAAATGAAATAAAAATATGGAACAAAGAAAAATACCTCAGGGACTTGAACCTGAGTCAAATATGGGATGATGTACTGCATACATAACACGTCTTTCACGATTGCGCTAAACTATAATTACTAATGAACTTTTCTAAATCACTCATTTATTCGATTCGCAGTTTTATATGCACACGTTCTGCGTTAGTTGAAAGTTTGTATGCGTAATTATATGCATATGTATGTATGTATGCGCGTTTGGCTTTCTGTACGGATATTAGAATGATATTTTCTCATCAATATAATTTGGATTTGATAAAAGAGATTAAAGACATATGTGTATATTTTCTGTTTTGATTGATTTATATAAAAATCAGGTCATATCCAGTATGAACTATTTTATACCGAAAAGAAATTTCCATTTATGAAATACACAAAAAACAGTATTTTAAAGAAATTTTAATTAAAATAAACTCAAAAATTTTACCAAACTTTCCTGGTTTGAATTGTAAAAAAAAATGGGCAACAACAAAAAAATATGACTTCAGGACTTGAACCTGAATTATATACGTGCCAAAAAACAAAACGAATAATTCCGCCGACTTTAGCTTCTGCACCACAAATTAACTGCCGCGCGGCCTTCTTAACCCTCGAGAAGGCGCGCCTTAATAAGTTACACGAATTGGCGCACGTGAGCATTTTGCTCACACCACTTTCACATAAACATATTATGCTCCTAGGTTAGGTAGATTAGTAAGAGAAAGTGTTTTATTTATAGGTTAATCGTTTAATTTTATTAAGATATATGCAGTTTTAAACTCTTAGAAACTATTTTTGATAACATAAAAAAGATAAAACGAAAATTCAATACATTTTTTTTCACTAGCACCAAAAAAAAAACTTAAATTAGTAGCAATACATATTAATAAAAATTCAATATTGAGCCAGATCTTTGTTAAAGGAGCAATCGAAACAAGTTGGACATATAGTTCTTGCGTGCTCGATGCAGAGTTATTTGTTGCACAAAAAACATTATTTTTTGGTGCGTCTATTTTTTCGCCTGGGACACAATGCGTAAAATCCATTATTTTCAGAGGCTTCTAAATGTTCATTGTTTAGCACTAAATGAGATATATTTTCTTTTAATGAGCTTGGAAGTGTTTTGATAGTCTGACGACGTACAATATTTGGCTTTATAAGCTCCAAAGCAATTTCTTTCAAAAATAACCTTCTCTGTGTCATGATTTGGGCATTTATAAATAATCTGGGCGTTTATACCAGCAATATTAATAACTGTAAAAAATAGTCGCATGGGCCACATGCGAGTAGTTCTGGATACCGAATAAGTTTCCTTCATCTGGTCCACAGTATCTACTCCACCCTTTGTGTGGTTATAAAATGTTATGATTTCGGGTTTGATTTTGTCACCCGTTTCACCATATATTCCGTCGTCGGTATGAAAACAAGATAACAAAAGTACAATTTTCTTGTCTTTCTTTTTTGGAATATGCGAGACAATAGTTTTGTTTTCACCAAAACCAAATAGGTTATGAGGTACTGGTCTTCTTCTTATCGAAATGAATTGATGAGGAATTTCCTTCTTATTTTTTCTAAGTGTACCAACAGCTGTCGTCCTGTAGTTTTTGTAAAGATCATCAACCAGGGATATGGACATAAAGTAACTGCCCATTGTTAAATTTCTGCCTGAATTTAATATTGGAGCAGCAATTCTTTTGACGATACTAGCAGGTGACTTATCTACCTGATAAGGTCCAGGTGGCTGTTTTCCGCAGTATATTTCCATTTTATAAGTGTAAAACGTTCTTGAATCAACCAATGCGTCGATTTTTAATCCGTACTTAGCTGGCTTATTAGGCATATAAATTCGGAACTTACACCTTCCTCGAAAAGATTCCAGCATTTCGTCAATGGTGCAGTATTCTCCAGGAATAAAATGTACGGAACAATAGCCATTAAATTCTTCAAATATTTCTCTGAACGCTGCAAAATTATCTAATTGGGATCTGGCTAAACGAGACGAAGTTTCATCGAAACGAATCACACGGACTAGGAATAAAAAACGCTTCCTCTGAAAATATCTCGAGCAGTTCCATCATCTAGCCAAAGCTCCTTTAAATTTGAATGGTTAAATTTTTTTAATCCAGCCATATACGAAATTCCAATAAATGCTTACATCTCCGCCAAATTTGTTTCCTTGCAATCCCTGTCTCTTTGGTACAAATCAGTCACTTTTTGAATGTACATATTTGTGTATGTTACAAATTTTTCTAGTAAAGTATCTTTCCAAAATAGTGGGAGGCATTGTGAAGGGGTTATAGCGTCTTTCGCTGTGCCCTTAACTCCTGGAAGATGTGTAACTATGTTACAGCGTCTAGTACGTATATTGCGAGTGGGTACATCCATAACCCATTTTGTACACATATCTTTTCCCGAATAAAATTGCCGCCTTCCTCGCGGCATTTCGACGTTTTTATCTTGATCAAAACCTGCGTCGGCATCAGAAGATTGTTCTGTGTCACTTTGGTGATCAGTGTGTTCACTTTCACAATCACTTTCCTCAAAATCTTCTTCCACGTCGTCCTCGTCATCCAAAATTTCGTCCAACCAACGGCGACGTTTGCTATTAGTTTCCATTATTTTGTTAAAAAATTTACCTAAATAATTATAAAGAGAAATTATACGCGTTTATTGCAAAAAAAAAATATATATTAAAATACTTACGTAGTTAGGCGCGCAATGAGCATAATGCCGCACATATAAAGTAAACCAATATATTCGATCTCTATTCGCACACTACACACTTCGAATGCTTCTTATTGCAAAGAAAAATCATTTACTTAGAGGTACTGAACGCTGTTATTCTAGGACTAATGGTAAACATTGCAAATTTGGCCATTTTAAAATTGCGTGAGCAAATTGCTAATAGCGCGCCTTCTGAAGGGTTAATCTCAAATTTATTCGGTTCGCTGTGGGCATGAATTAAGTCGATTTCCTTAGTAGTGTGGCGAAAAATCTTATGAAGTTCCTTAGTAGTGTGGAAAACGCAGAAAAAATCTGAATTCCTGTCCTAGCGTGGTAAGTAAATATAGAAACCCTCCACTTGCGTGGTAAATAACTGCAATCCCCCACTAGTGAGGAAAGTTGAATTTGAAAATTCCTTAGTATGAATCTAAAAATTAGTACTCGAAAAAAGCTCATTTAACATTTGCTCCTTCTCATTGCATTAACATTCTCTGGTTATACTGCATTGTATCATGTTTACAGTGCAGCGGAAATACTTATTCCAATACTTCACCTATTATACAGATAGACGAAGTAGAAGAAAATATTTCATGTAGTAAATATTCCTCACTATCGCTGACATCCCATTCACTATCACTTTCTTCTAGCATTTTCTCGATTTCTTCTGCCGAAAATTTGGAGCCTGAAGCCATATTTTTGTATTTAATTAACCAAGAACTTGAAATAAAATACACGCTAAGTTGAAGTCAATTTATTTTAATTTTTCTACAACTTTGCTTACAGAATTTCTGTACCGTTCGGTTTTGTACCATCGATATCAGTTGTTGTTGTACCAGGACAAATATTTCTAACGGACCTCTCACTGAAGTCTGTTTTACTATGCTGCCAGACTGACCAGTCTTAGTTGTAAAGTATGAACTAGAAAAGCGCCAATCCAGTTTAATCTTCTAGCAAAACTTTGCCGAGGAAAGTTACAAGGTAAAATTCTACCTGGTGCTGACCTGATATCAATTAGTTTGTAAGTTCATGTAATGTAAAAGTTAACAGCCAAGTCATCGAACGTCCAGTTTTGTCCAGACAATTGTTTAATAAAGAACGATTGACTTTACTCCGGCACTCCGCCGTTAATATTTGATGTATTGATTTACACTGTTGAGCCACAAGGCCAATAGTCCAACAAAGGGGACGAAGTCAAGTCTCCCAACCTAAACATCCTAAAGCTAATTAGAATCAAGAAGTAGCTGAGACGTGTCAGCAACACCCGCCGCTGGACCAAGGCATCATCACTGCTCCAGAGGGAAAGTGAACCACATATAACTGGCGCCCAACAGAGTTAAAACTGGAATTAGATAATCTTACGATATCTATTAAGTTAGGAACACCATGGCCCTAAACAAGAACATGTAAGTGAATGTTCGGTAAAAATTAGAAAAAGTATTGATGAAAAACTATTTTAAATAAAAAAAATTGTGAATAAATTGGCAATGCGAAAGTGAGCATTACGGTATAGTCGCGAAATTATTGACGTGCAAGTGCAGTTTTTTTTGTTGAAAAAAAAGAGAAACAAGTTGATATTTTCGCTTCATTGGCTGCTCATGACTTGGGCTTATAGAAATATAAAGATAGAGTACGACAGTGACGAAGAGCAAGAAATAGGATTTAGGCCAGGAAGAAACGGTCAATTAGGAATGGAGCCGGCATTACTAAAAGCGTTAGTAGAAGGTGCGGTAAACAGTGCGCTCCTCGAACAAGAGAGGAGACTAAAAGACGAGTTCCGAGCGGAACTTGAAACAGTTAGAGGTCAGGTTAATGCGTTAAGAATAGAGACCCCACAAGTTGAAACATACCAGAGAGTAACAATTGGCCCTAGTGTGGGATGTGAGGTGAAGTTAGACATTGTAAAATCAGTGCCTAGCTTCAATGGAAATCATGAGGAATACGTGTCGTGGCGACAGGCGGCTATAGACGCATATGAGATTTTCAAAAGATACGTAGGCAGCGAGGCGCATTACGAGGCTGTGGCCATTTTAAAAAACAAAGTAACTGGTCCAGCTCGTGCCATCCTTACGTCGCACAATACAGTGCTTAATTTTGACGCCATTATCGCTAGGCTCGACTGCTCGTACGCAGACAAAACATCCTTGCGCGTACTTAGGCAGCAACTAGAACTGGTTAGGCAGGGTGACCTAAACTTAATGGAATATTACGATGAGGTAGGAAAGAAGCTCACTCTGGTCACAAATAAAATAGTAATGACTCATGACGAGCAAGCTGCGTCCATTCTTTGTGCAGAAATTAGAGACGATGCACTACACGCTTTCATGGCAGGACTTAGGAGGCCCCTAAAATCTTTAGTAATCCCAGCGAAGCCCAAGGATTTGCCATCTGCATTAGCAGTGGCCCTTGAGGCTGAAAATAGCATCGAAAGAAGCGCATTTGCTGCATCTTATGCTAAAGTAATTGAAGAAAGAAACCATAGCGGCGGTAATACTAGATTTGGCAATCGTAACCAAGCTAGACAAGGCAGGGGCCAGGAAAGAAATCCACATTTTGTGGGAAATCAAGGCCAAAGCAGGGCACAGCAAGCTGACCCTAAAACGCTAGCGAATGACAAAGAGCCACAATCAAAATATCAGGCTCAACCCATGGACGTTGATCCTTCGATGTCCAAGTTAAGACAACAGACCAATTGGGGAAAGCCACAGGGCTATTCTACACAAGACGGGGCTCGGAAAAGGCATAACACTTCAGAACGCACGTCAGGCTATAGGCGCCAAAAGATTAACAATATTACGCAACGAGCGCCTACCCAAGACGAGAAAGAATACGAAGAAATGGCCGAAACTGCGCGTGCTGAAATAGATGACGAAAGTGGCGAACCCGAGGACAACGATTTATTGAATTTTTTAGAGGTCGTTCCCGATTGCCGTTCGTCGAGCGTCAATTGGCTGGTTACAGATCATCAACCTCTCACGTTCGCAGTGTCGGAGAAAAATACGAATGCGAAAATCAAGAGATGGAAGGCGTTTATTGAATAACATAACGCCCAATTGCATTACAAGCCAGGGAAAGAAAACTTTGTCGCAGATGCCTTATCTAGGCAAGAGTTTAACGCTCTCCAAGACGAAACGCAATCAGACATAGCCACTATTCACAGTGAGGTATCCCTTACATACACTATACAAACAACTGATAACCCCCTAAATTGTTATAGAAATCAGATAACTTTGGAGGAATCACGTTATTCGTTGCATCGAAGACTTATTCTGTTTGGCAAAAAAACCCGCCACTTAATTCAATTTACAGATCAAATTAATCTCATAGAAACATTAAAACTTGCTGTGAACCCCGATGTTGTAAACGCGTTTTATTGCGAACTCACAACTTTAGCTGCATTTCAACATGAGCTGGTTCGACTAATAAAAGCTCAGCAAGATCAATTAGCTAGATGCAACCCGAACAGACAGAACAGGATGTTTGATGTAGGAGAAAAAGTTTACCTCAAAAATAACAAAAGATTAGGTAACAAACTATCTCCCTTGTGCACAGAGGGCGCCGTAAAAGCAGACCTGGGAACGTCTATACTTGTTAAGGGGAGGGTGGTCCATAAGGACAATGTGAGGTTCATCGGAGTGACCCTCATACTCTTATCCACAACTCACGCACGCATCACCGATTTCTCGCACGCAAGCTACATTCCGATATTGGACGGAAACGTTTTTGTATGGGAACAACATAGTTACGTGATACATTCTACAAATTTATCTAATTTCGTGAGCATTATAGACGATACAATTAAATTATCAAAACTTTTCCCTCAGTCACACATGCGAAAATTGTTAGATGTAGATATCGACCATATTCAGAATATTTTATCTAGCTTAACGGTACACCATAGAATGGCCAGAAGTTTAGACTTTCTAGGAACAGCTTTAAAAATCGTTGCAGGTACGCCTGATGCATCAGACTTAGAAAAGATTAAACTTACCGAAGCCGAGCTCATAGAATCAAACAACAGACAAGTAATAGTAATCACTGAAGCACAGAAACAAATTAACCTTTTAACTGATGCAGTAAATAAATTAATTAAAGAAAAAAAAGGCGAGTTCGTAGACTCTCCTCATTTGTACGAAACTTTACTTGCACGAAATAGAATGTTAACCACTGAAATCCAAAACCTTATGCTCACTATAACGCTCGCCAAATCTAACATCATAAACCCCGCAATTCTCGACCACGAAGATTTAAAATCAATTTTTACCGAACAGCTCGCAGAGGTCCCAATAGTTAGTTTAATGGCAGTATCAAATATAAAAATATTTCAATCAAATAGAGTAATCCACATAATAATTGAATATCCTAATGTTAAGACTATTTGTAAGAAGGTTATGATATATCCTGTTGCCCACAATAACACCATTCTGCAAGTACATGATGACATAGTAACTGAATGCGACGATGGAGTCCTAGCTGTGACAGAATGCGCTACAACCAACTTTGCGACGTTCTGCAAGAAATCTGCTTATGACACATGCGCCAGCGGATTACATTCTGGAGGTTCAGCGTTATGCCACACACAGCCAAGCCACTTGGAACCGATTACCCTATTAGACGAAGGAATAATCGTTGTCAACGAACTATCAGCAAGAGTAAGAGTAGATGACGGCCCAGTGATGACAATTGAAGACACACATCTCATCACATTTGAACGTATTGCGACTATAAACGAGACCACATACATTAACTACAATGGTGTTGTAAACAAGAGTCCAGGCATCGTGGCGTCACCATTGCTGAATATTACAGGACACGACCAAGTGCTCAGCCTACCAATGTTACAAAGGATGAATGAGCACAATCTGTATATAATTCAGAAGTTAAGAGGCGATATGTTTTCCGGAGGGACTCCCAGAGTCTGGTTCATGGTTGGTGTAACACTCAGCCTTGCCTTTGGCTGTATTGGCATCATCTATCAGTGTTGGTACCGGAGAAGATCTTCCATCAAATTGCAAGAACTGGTAAAGGAGTTAAGTGTCACCGAGGACGGCAATAATCTTAAAGGGGGCTAGTTAACAGCCAAGTCATCGAACGTCCCTCGCAATGAATTCACCGAGCAACCTGCGCGCAAACAATGTCGCTGAACCCGACCACATATGCAACATAAACAAAATAATGTGAGTCGGAGCCGTTTCCGTTGTGTCGCAAGCGTTGGAATTCTGATCGGAAATATGCTGAGTCGGTTTTACAGACCACAAACCCATGGCATGATCTTTATGTACTTATTATGTATTTAGGTTTAGATTCATATTTCCATTTATGTACTTAGCTTTAGTCTTTTATTCATTCCATTCTTATAATCAGTTTTGTCCAGACAATTGTTTAATAAAGAACGATTGACTTTACTCCGGCACGCCGCCGTTAATATTTGATGTATTGATTTACACTGTTGAGCCACAAGGCCAATAGTCCAACAAAGGGGACGAAGTCAAGTCTCCCAACCTAAACATCCTAAAGCTAATTAGAATCAAGAAGTAGCTGAGACGTGTCAGCAACACCCGCCGCTGGACCAAGGCATCATCACTGCTCCAGAGGGAAAGTGAACCACATATAACTTACATATGTACATGTTATTTGATAAAACGTAAACGCGGAAACTGTTCGGGTACATTCAAATGAATCACATGTGAGCACATTTTCTTTGACGCATATATGATTCATTAAACGTATAGCGTTGAACTTGGTCGCGTACGTTCGTGAATCACACGTGAGCAATTTTGTGGGTGTTGTTTCTGTATAAATTGTTTTTTCTAACATCTTTCAAAAGCCCATATTGAAAAAAATCAGTGAGCGTGGAGCGTTTCAGTGACGTCGTTATATGGGGGCAGGGAACCTACTAAAAAAAATATCCCACATCGATCATATTACTATAACTCTAATCCGAGGTGAAAATCCCCAGGCGCTCCACTACCACTGCCAATTGGTACCTTCAATGCTTTTTGCATTTTTGGGGCGCTGATCAACGCATTGAATTGATCCGTTGTGCGTTTGAGCACCTTGGTGGCGGGCCGTCTTCGGTGGGAACCCACGTAAAAACAATCGGACGCTGTCCCTATCTACTCATTCTCAGTGTGACTGCCGAACCGAATATACGTGTGCTGTCCGATTGTGACTTTTTTTCTTCATTTTTTCCTTTTGGTTGCTATATTCTATTGAAAAAAAAAACACTGCCTACCTTGTGGCACTACTTTGTTGGTGGAAACTTGCAAGAAATATATATTTCCTTGTGGTTGCTAATTTCCCGTCAGGAATAGCACTGCCTGACATGTAGCGCTTGGTTGTTGGTGCAAACTTGTAGGAAATATATTTTCCTTGGGGGTGCTAATTTCTAGTGAGAAAAAGCACTGCATATCTTGGGGCGCTTGTTTGTTGGTGCAAACTTGTAGGAAATATATTTTCCTTGTGGTTCCTAATTTCCAGTGAGAAATAGCACTGCCTGTCATGTAGCGATTTGTTGTTGGCGCAAACTTGTAGGAAATATATTTTCCTTGTGGGTGCTAATTTCTAGTGAGAAAAAGTACTGCATATCTTGTGGCGCTTGTTTGTTGGTGCAAACTTGTAGGAAATATATTTTCCTTGTGGTTTCTAATTTCCAGTGACAAATAGCTCTGCCTACCTTGTAGCGCTTGGTTGTTGGTGCAAGGTTGTAGAAAATATATATTTCCTTGTGTTTGCTAATTTCCCCTGAGAAATAGCACTGCCTGTCATTTAGCGATTGGTTGTTGTTGCAAACTTGTAGGAAATATACTTTCCTTGTGGGTGCTAATTTCTAGTGATAAAAAGCACTGCATGTCTTGGGGCGCTTGTTTGTTGGTGCAAACTTGTAGGAAATATATATTTCCTTGTAGTTGCTAATTTCTAGTGAGAAATAGCACTGCCCACATTTTGGTGCTTATTTCCGTTTCCTATCTAGTGCACGTGCGTACTAAAAAGTGCTATCCATTCCCGCGCCGGATTTATTGGTATTGCCTTGCGGTAAGCACTTTGCCGCAACCTGCACTCCTGTGCCCTTCCTGCTCGCACCTTCGGCAGAGATCCTTTTTGGCCCTGCATTCTCCCACCCCATGGTCAAAGCGCATGAACGAGAACCATTTTATGTAACAACGCCCGGCCTCCAAGAGGGCGGACATCAGTATGTCCGTGCCCTCAAGCACTGCGTTCGCTGCCCCATCAGGGCTAACCTTCCAAAGTTGGCTGACCATCCTCACGTCCTTCTCCAGACACCCAGGGCTGGACTCCCTAAGGTTCAACCGGAAGGGTTCCCCCATGAAAACTTCAGGGGAGATTTCGGTATGAACCCCCTGGACCACAACCCTGGGACCCAACTTCCGCCGCACGCTCACATCGAGCCCCACCTTGGAAAACTTGGCATTCTTCGCCAAGTTATCCTTCTCAGCTACGAATGGTGTGCGAATAATCGCACCTCCATCCTTCAACGGGCGCACCTCGTGCACCCTAACCCCCATGGAAGGCCCTACCTCCTTCACTACCTTCTTGATGACCTCCTTGGATATAGTGGGGGTCTTACCCCTCACTAAGACCGACCAGGTCTCCACCGGCTTGGGCACCGGCAATGCAAGCAACACGGGCGCAGGCGCCTGAGGTGCCGGCGTCGACGTTGCGCCAGCCAGCGCAGCTCCAGCCGTCCTCCGAGGTGCTTCCTCTTGCAACATATTCTTGGTTTCCAGCTGCTCCCGGAGATGGGCAATCTCCGCTACCATTTCTACAAAAAGCTCCTCAAACTCCAAGGAGTAGCCGAGGAGGTCCTTTGCGACACTCTTCGTAACGCCGTCCATATCAATAACGGCCCCGCTGAAAGCAGCCACAACGGACTTAAATCGTCCCATATACTCCCCCCAACTTTCTTGTGTTCGGCACCTCCACCGAACGCTCCCAAATTCTCCAGGGAAGCACCCAAATTCCTGCGGAATTTCTCCATGTGCTTCTCGGCTGGACCCAATTTGGTCCCTGCCTTCCGCCCCTTTTTTTCACCCCCCTTTTTCTCACCCTCGGAAGCGCACTCGCTTCCACTAACCCTAGACTTACCGTTTTCAGGTACCTTTGCAGCCACCTTTTCATCTGGAACCGCTGCTCCTCCAGCGGTCTTCTTCTTCATACGGGGAGGGGATCTCAAGAGGACCTCCTCCTCCCCCGATGTCGACTCGTCCATTGCCGACGACGGCAATCTGGAATCGCGACGCCTAATTTGGGCATAGCCCTCTGCCACCACTGTCACTCGCGTCGCGGCACTCGCACAGTGAACAATTGTTTTCGATACAGAACAATTGCTTTTTTTTCTTTTCACACGCAGTTATAGCGTTTCTCGCTACACTGGAAAACCCCACCGGTAATTACCCGCACAAACGATAATTGTTTTTTTCGCTATAGGGGTTACGCCGAACAGGTACACGCAATTATAGCGTTCCTCGGTGCACGGGAAAAACCCACCGGTAATTACCCGCACAAGCTATAATTGTTTTTACACAATACGAATGACGCCGAACAGGTACGCCCAATTATAGCGTTCCTCGCTACACGAGAAAAACCCACCGGTAATTACCCGCACAACGATAATTGTTTTTTTACACAATACGTGTTACGCCGAACAGGTACGCGCAATTATAGCGGCACCCACTTAACGGGAAGAACCCGCCGTCAATTACAAGCACAGTTGAACAATAGTTTTTCGCACAATACAATTACGCCAATTAGGCACGCGCAATTGAAGCGTCTCTCGCTAACGGGAAAACCCCACCGACGGTTACACGCACACTCGAACAATAGTTTTCCGCACAACACAATTACGCGATTAGGTACGCACAATATAGCGTCACTTGCCAAACGGTAAAAAAAAAAATTCCTTGATCAGCGCCCCGAAAATGCTAAAAGAACTTAAGGTACCAATTGGTAGTCTGTAATGGACACACTAACAACCTTGGTAGGGTTCGAGGTCTATCTAACCCTCTGCTGTTCTATGGGTCCCGGCACCCGGTTGCAATGCAATCGGTGGACGACTCGGCGACAATCTGCCCTTAAGCAGCATTGTCAGCGTTTTTCCATCGATATGTCTACTCCCACATCTACCTCCCAATGGTGGGTAAATGTAAGGAGCTTCCCATCCACTCGCTCCACTTCCTCACGTGGCCGACCCTCCACCAGAATGAGAAGGTCGTCCGCATACGCAGAGCATTTACAGAGTGGCCCTAACTGTCGAAGCGGAGAGTCCATCATGAGGTTCCAAATGAAACGAACAAAGATGGATCCCCGCGGACAGCCTCGAGCCCACCCAATCTATGGACGCTTTTCTGTCCGAAAAATAACTCCGCCATAGAGTAATTTTCGGACAGCCAAGCTCCACTAGCCATTGTAACACACGGTCCCAGCGCAAGTAATCAAAAGCCGCCTTGAAGTCAATAAACATGCCAAGGAAATATTTATTGACGTTTTCCTTAACTACACTCTGAACATACATCCACGCATCTTCTACACTACGTCCTTTCCTAAAGCCATACTGCCTATCCGGCCTAACACCCCGAGTTAGCTCCTGAAGTCGCTCAACCATAACCCTTTCCAGCACTTTCCCAAGTACCGGAAGGAGGCTGATACCACGATAAGATCGAGGATCGCTCCTGATCTTATCGGGCGACTTCAAGAGTACAACGAACTTGGCAACTTTCCACTCGCGTGAAAAGTATCCCTCCAATATGCATTAATCATAAATGGCCCCGAAATATTCCGGACTGAACTTTCCATTTGCACATCTCTCCGTTCAAATTATCGAAACCTGGAGACCTTTAAGACCTGACCAGGCCAAACGCATAATCCAACTCCCCAACGTCTAGTGGAGGAACAGGAACCTCTTGTGCAGGAGGAACCTGAACCTCAGCCCTGGGAAAGAACTCGCCTAACAGAACTTTGGCACACTCTCTCCACGTCGATAACACGGTGTCACCTACGCGCAGAGAGCTAGCCATCTCGTTTCGACGACCCCGACTGATCCTAAAGACCTGTCCCCAAGGGTCGTCCCTATTTTCCTCTACAAAACTCCTCCGCTCTTCCTCCTTAGCTCTCACTAGCATCTTCTTATATTCCTTCATCCCTACACTAATTTTATACTTGAACTGGGACAGATTCTCCGAATTGGTCCACCTGGCGCGTTGAAACAACCGGCTCAAGCGTCGGACAAACCGCCTCTTTGAAATCAAGTCTCTCGCCCACCATTTCACACCTTTCATTCTCACAGCCCTAGCTTTCCTAAACAATAAGTCATTCACTCCCCAGACACATTCTATTTGCTCGTCAACCCCAATTCCTCAAACACATTAAGCGGTATACCCAATACCGCTTCTCTAATAGTCTGTCCATATCGTTTCCAGTCGGTACATGAGGTACGCCATCGCGTCAATGGACTCACACATTCCAACTGCGGGGTACGGGGAGTAATTATAATTTGTATTAAATTATGGTCACTAATTCCCCAACCCCCCCTAACGCTCCATTTACACTCAAATCTGCTCGCTGCTGCCTCATTCATGAGCGTCACGTCGATGTCACTCACACCTCTAGGTCCCTCAAACGTATACCATTCACTCGGTTCATTCACAATGTGGAGGCTATTCGACACAAGCCATTCACTCATAACCTCACCCCGATCATGGCTCCGATATCCAGCAGTATGCCTGGATACCTTGCTGAACCACATCGGGGAGGTAGCATTCGCATCAAGACACACGATAGCAGGAATGCTACTCTCACGTAGTAGCACCGCATCGATGTATCTTAAATAAGGCTCGAGAATCGTTAAACTTGCAATACAAGCTGCCGACATTCATTCTGCCGAACTCTCCTTCGACACACACACATACTCCCCACTGTGATGAGTAAACTACTACACAAGAGTAGCTTGGCTCACACACAGCTACTGCCGCTACCCGTGGATGTGTAGACGAATATATAAGTATGTATGCATTTATATACGAATGTATACATATATTATAAATGTCTATATGTGTGGCCTACAGGCCAAATGTCGGGGGGGTTGGCAGGATACGGATAGCCGGAAGGCCTGTAGTAGCAGGTTAGTTGGGAAGAAGTCTTGACAAATAAGCAACCCCCGACAAGGAGCGGCAGAGGAGGAGGAAGTGGTATCTCCGTTGATACCTCTGCGACAAGGCGACTAAATGCCGTCCTTAAATAGATGCCCTTCGGGAGGGCGCCATGACCCAAAAATCCAGGAGTGTCGGACTCAAATTGAGCGGTTATCCTGGTCAGCGTCTGTTCTCCATAGTAGCAGCGGCTGATTGCAACATGTTAGCGTGGCCCACGGGTCATCAGGATCGATACCAGTAAGATCCTGATTATGGCATACTGGTCTGGAAGCAGAAAGCGATCGGGCTGGAGCAGTGAATCTCTGTAATCTGAGTAAGCGGAGTGAAATCTAGTTGAAATGACTTACAGAAGGGTTTGCTGCTCCTCTGCCCTTTTAAAACTTGGCAGGTCTCGCAGAGCGCT